>MKYO02017566.1:318019-423518 GCA_002013955.2 Citrus medica | reverse complement strand
TAAAAACTCAACTAATGAAATTGTTTATCTATAATATTTTCATGGTGAAAATAGAAGAAGCTCATCAATAAACAGAATAACCGAACAAGATCAATCCCAAAAGAATTATATTACATGTTACAACTAAAATCCAAGGAGTTAAGACAAGCAGAAAAATCCAATAAACAATAAAACAAACAAAATTAAATCTAACAATCAAATAACTATAATTCAACTTAAATATTAAAGATTATGTGAGTTTTAGATCATTAAAATATCCCCTAACTAAAATAAAAATGCTATTCAATTACATGGGAAAAAATATTCAATTAAACTAAATCTTCTTTACACGAGCCGAAACTCTAAAAGAAGTTCCCATTAATATTACCACTTAAACATAATTGAACCTTTAGACGAACAGAATTGGTTAAAAATAATATGAAAATTAGAGTAGAAAACTTCACAATTCCTAAGATAGAGTAAAGCCACAAAGATAAACAAATTAAAATAACAAAGTTTCAATCTCTAATTTTCTACCATTTCCATTCCTGCTATAAATTATTGCTTCAAGTCGTATTTTTATTTTCTACCGTGATTAAAGAACACTGTAACAAGCAGGTCAAAATCCTTTCAAATGAAAAGTTAAAGACTATGGAAACTCAAGAAACAAAAGGAAAAATAATGAAAAACTGGAGAGGTAACACGAATGATTGAACAGGGAAGTTGAATGCAAAACATTCATACGGTTTGAGGAAGCAAACAAAATGTTTATGCTTAACAATTTAAGAAATATCACGTAAAATCACTAGACCTCAATCCATACAAACCAACAAGTACTATGCAAAGCCTGGTAGTGTGGCAAACAAAGCAATTGACAAGAATAATAACCTACAAAGTAGAGATAATCTTAAAGTGTCTTATCTACAAAATTCAAAAAGAAGCTTTGCATTCATAAACAAGAAATTTTTTTTTCTAATTTCCTTCCATATGCTATATGTATATCACCAATGCTGACAAAGATCATAATTAATCAAATCCATGAAACACTTTCACTGTTTTAAAATGCAAGCCGCAATATCTTAAGTCTTTGTAATGAGAAAATTTAGAAGCACTTTTAAACAAGGTTCAGTTGAATCAAATAATTGGATCTAATATATAATACATTCAAAGTATAAATGCTAACTCCCATACTAATTTCAACATAATGACCTTTGCTGCCTACATTAAAATCATGACTATTACCATGTCCTCAATTTTGCGTCATACAAACAAATTTCATCATAAAACAAAGTACAGTGCTTTAAAAAAAAAGGCATTACAGGCTGCTGGGAATGAGGACTAGGGTGAAAAAGTATTATGCTCAAAATATTTTCTTTGTATCTTATTGAACGAGAGAGTTACAAGCTTATATACAACTATTAAGGTCAGCCAAATCTCTTAGTGTAATGGCTAGACAGGCTGTCCTATTTATGACTACATACATTAAGGAATGAAATCATTTGTACATAAGGAATATTAATATTATCAAGTGATACTTGCTCAAAATAAAGATTGTGTCTAGAATAAGGGATTGCCGATGCCAAATCTTGCCGCTAATAATATTCGGTGAGCTGTAGCTACTGATTGTATGGTTTATCATCCCCCCTCAAGCTGGTGTGCGGAAGCGGAAAAATCCCAAGCTTGCGACGAAGATTAAGAAACTGAAATTTTGAGAGAGCCTTCGTGAAGACATCGGCTATCTGCTTAAATGAAGGGACATAATGTGTAGAAAACTGACCAGCAGTTACTTTCTCCCGAACAAAATGATAGTCCAGTTTTATATGTTTTGATCGAGCATGAAAAACTGGATTTTTTGACATGTGTAAAGCACTTTGATTATCACACAGTATCCTTGGGGGTTGAAGAAGAAATAGGCCAATGTCCATAAACAAATAAGTAAGCCAAGTGATTTCAGCTGCAGTTGACGCCATGGCACGGTATTCAGCTTCTGCACTAGAACGGGAAACAGTTGGTTGTTTCTTTGATGCCCAAGATACACAATTAGCACCAATATACACACAGTAACCGGTAGTGCTTCTTCTGGTGTCCTTGCATCCAGCCCAATCTGCATCACAAAAGGCAACAATTTTTAAAGGACTTTGAGATGTATATCGAATGCCAAATTGAATTGTTCCCTTTAGATATCGAAGTATTCTCTTGACAGCTCGCATATTAGCCTCGTTGGGAGCTTGAAAGTTTTGACAAACTTTGTTTACAGCATGTACAATATCAGGCCTAGTAAAGGTCAAATATTGTAATGCTCCCACAATGCTACGATATGTTGTTGGATCGACTGGTGTAAGATCATTTGGATGTTCTTGAGGTTTTACTGCAATTGGAGTGGAGAGATGTGTGCTGTCCAACATTTTATTCCTGTAAAGTAGATCATAAGTATACTTTGTTTGAGAGATAAATATGCCATCAGAAAGATAATTTATTTCAAGTCCTAAAAAATAATGTAAGGGGCCCAAATCTTTTATGGCAAACTCTTTGCTGAGAAGAGAGATAAGTTTCTCTAAAAGTAGCTCATTGTTTCCTGCAAGGACAATATCGTCAACATAAACAAGCATAAGAGTTATAGTGTTGTGTGTGTGTAGGACAAATAACGAAGAATCTGCCTTACTGCATTTGAAGCCATTCTGAAGTAAAAATTGAGACAACCTTTCAAACCAAGCACGAGGTGCTTGCTTTAGTCCATAAAGTGATCGCTTTAATTTACATACATGGTTGGGAAATCTAGCATCTGTAAATCCTGGAGGTTGTTCCATGTATATTGTTTCTTTTAAGAAACCATGAAGAAATGCATTCTTCACATCAAGTTGTCGCATCACCCATTTTTCAGTTACAGCTAAGGATAAAATGACTTGAATGGTGGTGTGTTTAATAAACGGACTAAAGGTTTCTCCAAAGTCCAGTCCCGGTATTTGAGTATATCCCTGTGCCACCAATCGTGCTTTATGTCGATCAAGAGTTCCATTTTTCTTGAATTTATTTTTGAACACCCATTTTGATCCTACAACATTCAAGTCCTCTGGCCGAGGAACTAGAACCCAAGTCTCATTATGTTCAAGAGCTCGAATTTCTTCTTCCATAGCAGATTTCCAATGTGGCTGCTTAATTGCGGATTTCCATGATTTTGGCTCAACTTGAACATTAAGTGCCATTTGATCAGCAAGTTCAGGATTATTTTTCAATCGACGCCTTGTGATCATATGGTGAGGAGCTGTCAAGTTTTGATTTGATGATGATGACTGAGAAGAATGCCCGCTTTCATGTGGTATTCTTAGGTCCACATAGATGTTGATTCCTTCTGGACTGGTCTCTGAAGAATTTGCTGTGACATCTTGAGTGTTTTCTTTAGAGTTATCTGATCTTGTGGGCTCAATAGCGTCTGACACCACCAAAGGAATGTCATCACTTGTTATAGGTACAACTGCTGGATTGGAGTCATTTGAATTTGTTGTTTCAAGAACAGTTACTGAAATCTCGTTATTGGAAGTGGCGTCATCTATGTCTGAGTTGGTGTGAACTTCCTCTTGAATTGGGCGAGTAACTGTAGTTGGTAGAGTGTCTGAAGGTAAGTCCAAGTCAAAGAACAAATTCTTATTACAATAATGAGCACTACTATTTACTGCCATCTTATTATTTGTGTTAGCAAAACTTGTTTTCAGCCATGCGTCAGACTCAGGAAAGGAAGACAACTCTAAATTTCCCTGCACAACAGAATTTAAATTGTTATCCTTAAACGGAAAGGAATTCTCATCAAATACAACATGTCTTGAAATATAAACCCTTTTGCTTGAGGGTTGTAGGCAACGGTATCCTTTGTGCATTGAACTATATCCTAAGAAAACACAAGGGTATGTTTTCTTAGAAAACTTGTTCTGGCCTTGATGTCGTAGATGAGGAAAGCACCTGCAACCAAAACTCTTCAAAATCTGATAGTCAGGATGACGATTATATAATTTGAAAAATGGAGTGTCATTATTGATTGCATGTGAAGGAAGTCTGTTAATAATGTAAACAGAAGTAAGAAATGCCTCAATCCAATAACATAAGGGCATATTTGCATGAAATAACAAAGTTAAGCCAGTTTCAACTATGTGTCGATGTTTTCTCTCGGCGACACCATTTTGTTCCAGAGTTCCTGGACAAGAAAATTGATGTCTAATGCCACACTTTTCCAAGTGACCCTTGAAGAGAGTTGAACTAAACTCACCTCCTCCGTCACTTTGAAAAATCTTTATCGTTTTGTCAAATTGATTTTCCACTTCACGCTGAAATTTAATGAAGCAATCATAAAAATATGATTTTTTTCTTTAAAGGATAAAGCCAAGTGTACCGAGAGATATCATCTATGAAAACTGCATAATAGAGAAACTTTTGCACAGAACTATTAGGAGCGGGGCCCCAAAGATCGCAATGGATTTTATCTAAAGGAGAACGAGAAATGTTATTGGAAACATGAAATGGTAGTTTGCAATGCTTGCCTAATTGGCATCTAGTACAAATATTTTTTTTATTCATCCAACTACTAACATTAATCTGATTTTTATTATGAAGATTCATAAGAGACTTAAGTTGAGGATGTCCTAATCTTTGATGCCAAACTGTAAAGGGTGCTTTGGCAATTTTTATAGCACTAAGAGCTTCATGTTGAATGTCTTCTAAGGCATATAAACCTGCCTTCTTATGCCCCTTTGCCAACGTTCTTCCCTGTTGATCCTTAATCAAGAAATCATTAGATGAGAATTCAACAGTACATTTATTATCAGAAGTAAGTTGGCTAACAGAAATTAAATTCTTCGTTAATTTAGGCACAACTAAAACGTCTTTTAAAAGAAGTTTACCGTTAGCAGTATTCAATTTAGTTTGGCCAACGTGAGAAATATTCAAGCTATTTCCATTGCCAACATAAATTGAACTATTGCCATGATAAGGTTTTAGATGCTTTATAATACCTGGGTCATTTGTCATGTGAGCTGTCGCACTTGAGTCGGCATAAAGATTATTGTCCATTTGTCCTTCAATCTTCATTGCAGCTAAGGCCTCTAGGATATCTTCTTCATCACGATCGTACCTATAAAAACAGTCAGGTGCAGTATGATTTGTCCTAAAACAGATTTGGCAAGCCTCTTTTTCTTCATCTTTTTGTTCTTGATTATTTGGTGGCTTGTTAGCATGCTGTCCAAGGCCGTTCTTTCCTTGATTTTCTTGCTTATTTTGCTTTTGGTAATTAGAATTATTACCTCTATAGCCATTATTTCCTCTGCCAGAAAAACCACGTCCACGTGAATTGTAACCACCACGTCCTCTGCCTCTTCCTCGCTGGCTTAGAAAAGCCTGAGCCTGATTGTAATTATTTTTGGTCTCTTCTTCTTGAGCGATCAGATCTTGTTCATGATTTTCTAAGGCCATAAGGAATTGTTTAAAGGTGGGATATGGTGGTTTGGACAGCATGGCTAGCCTGAAATCTTGATATTTTGGTCCAAGACCTCGGGCTAAGTTGAAGACCTTATCTAGATCATCAACGGGTTTATTGATTGCTGCAAGAGAGTCACATAAATTTTTGAATTTCCGTGTGTACTCTTCAAGTGTGAGATTATTTTTCTTCAAGGTAAGCATCCTATCTCTGAGATACACTTCCTTTTCTTTGGTTACAGGAAGTAACTGATCTTCAAGAGATGTCCAGAGATGAAAGACTGTTTCCATGCCTATATTGGAGCTCAACACTTCTTCTGTCATAAGTCCTAACAACCAAGACGTAAGCAAACCGTCGTTGCTTTCCCATGAGATCAATTTGGGATTTTCAACAATTTCTCCATCTTTCTGTAAAATTTTCTCTTGTGGCTTTTCAGACATAAGAATGTGGTGCGATAATCCGAGGCTTCGAATGAGGGGTAGGATTTGAGATCTCCACAGAAGAAAATTTGTAGAGTTAAGCCTCACAGAGATAAGGCTGGAACATTGGTGGAAAGCTTGGATGTTTAGGGTTGGCTCTTTAGGAAGAGATGACGAAGAAGAAAAGGAGGTTGCACCAGGAGCCATAACGTGCTCTGATACCATGAAAAAGTAAATGCTAACTCCCATACTAATTTCAACATAATGACCTTTGCTGCATACATTAAAATCATGACTGTTACCATGTCCTCAATTTTGCGTCATACAAACAAATTTCATCATAAAACAAAGTACAATGCTTTAAAAAAAAAAGCATTACAGGCTACTGGGAATGAGGACTAGGGGCTGATGGGGTTGTAACCAAGATCAAAATCAATGCACTGAAACCAATAATGACAGAACTCATGCTATGAATTGTTTTAAATCATGTTTTACACCTAATAAAGGGTTAGTATATTAGAGGGATTGATACCTGGCATGTACTTCAGCAAACCAAGACCCCTGAAAAATAAGAAAGAAAAGTTTTGCTCATTTCAAAAACACGCAAGAAAATAGAGCGTCTTCTCAGGTCTTTTTCAAAAAAACTATTCGTTATAACCTACGTAAAATTCTACTTAGCACAATCGTAAGGACCAATCCTAAGATTAAGATAAAGGCCTGCTTGCTGCACCAACTTGATAAGCTTCAGCAGATCATAATACCCCTCTAAATAATACTAAAACCAATTAAAATAAAAAGAAAAAAAATAGCAACACATATATTGCAGAACTTATTTAAAATATTACCCTAGATTTGAGACCACAAGCGAACTGGGCCTCCTAATAAAAACAAATTACATGCCATGAATAAAATTATTACAAGTCCACTAGAGAAATTGTCAGGATTATAGCGATTAGAAACCTCTCGTAACTTCATTTATCTTCACCAATGAAGATAAGTCAACATTTAACATTCTTTCACAACCAAGTACACCAAGTCTTACACATAAAGGTTTAAGGTTACAAAGTATAGTTACTTAAGACTCTAGATTTATCGTAAGGCAACTTAGAAAATTCCATTACCATACAAAGACCTGCGTCTATTTCTTATAAACATGGCAAGAATCACATCCAAAGTCAAGCAAATTCAACAACAAGTCCATACAGCATATACACAGCACATACACAACTCATTAGCCAATTTGCGGCACAAAACAATAGAATATTGTCATAAATCCACCATAATATCATTGGACTCAAATATAAGAATAATAGAAATATAATTGTTCAATTAGATCATTACCCCAAATCACAAATACTAGCGAGACTACATTAATTCATGCTACTGGCAGCAGCACATTATTTAATAAAATCATTCAAATATAAAAAATCAGCTACATGCAAATCTAGAATTTAAAAGGAAATATACAATAATTTTTGGGAGAGAAGAAATCCCTTTCCACTTATATTGAAGATAATTCAATAAAATGACAAGCCCCAATTCGTAGCTCATCAAAACAAACCCCATTACTTTCATTTGCTTGATGCTCGATAATGTAACTTTTTTTTTTAATTTCTGATTTTTTTCCTCTTTGTGAACAACAGAATCTCAAGATGAAATATTGCAGTATGACTTAATTGTAACTCTATCTATTCAAAAGAAAAAAAATGACAATCCCTAGCAATTATCATTCAATTATCAATCCCTAGAAATCATCCCAATATTTCAAGTAATAATTTCTCAATTGTAAAATCAAATTATTGAAACTGAAATTTCAAATAATATTCATAAACTAAACTGAAACTTCAAGCATATTTAATGACATGATAAGATTTTAATCATATATTAAATTAGAGAGAGAGAGCTCACCGAAATTATTGGAAGACATAAGAGAGAGATACAACAAGAGAGATGATTCATGACAATGAAAAGTTCAAGCTGAGAGTGATAGATTGAAGCTGAGAGCGAGAAATTGAGCGACGAATGAAATTGAGCGACGAATTGAAGCGAGAGTGACAGATCGAATAAATGGCACTCTTTCAACTATATCTTTGCTCTTTGCTGTGATGGGTGGTGAATATTCTTGAATACCAATTTCATTCATCCAAAATTCCAGATGTAGGAGAAAACATTAACAGAGAGAAAACACAAAGGCTGATATTATGAGAGAGAGGGGCATCACAATCCAACGGTAGTGATTTTTTAGATAAGTTAATTGATGAAATAATAACTGCATATCTGGTAGCTAAAATGAGTAATCACGCATATTAACCATTGAATGTATCTACTTCTATCTAACGGTTGCCTTTTTTTAAAAATAAAATATTAAATTTAGCTGTATGAGATACAGACGTTGTATTACAAGCGGACCCGCAATTGACTATGCTTCTGAGTTTGGAAGCTTTAAAGAAACGGTCTTGGATAAGTTGGGTTGTCATGGGCTGGATCTTTGCTAATTTACTGATGTCATCAATCGCGTAATGCTGATGTGACAGTGCTGACGTAACAAATTTTGGCATGATGTGTGAGTTGGCAGGTTACATGGCGCTCATGTGGCTGCTGACACAGGCAGCTTACGTGGCTCAATATCTAGGGACCTCTAGTTGACATGGTAATACATCTAGTAGTGAGGTGATGGGCTATTATAAACATGTTGGAATAAAATCAGCAGCATGGATAATGAAAAATATAGAAATTGAACACTTGGATGCTAGCTCACAACAATTTGATCTTCTTGTAAAATAATTGTCAATCTTGAATAATTTTAATGAAATTGTGATGAACTTCGTTTGATTTAGATGAAGATGAGATCATCTAGTTAAATCTTATTAAGAATTAGTTAGATGTGAGTTTTGAATTGAGGTGAAAAGATTTGTGAATTAATTGTAAAATAGCTTTCAATTTGTTGTGCTCTTACTGATGTGGTAGATTGGTTGCGTGAGGTGGGACTTAGCAGGTGACATGGCACTCATGTGGCTGCTAACACTTGCTCAACATCTTAGGACCCACAAATGACATCATCAGCTATCCACAGTTGAACTCAAGACCTAATGGTTGTAACTTGAACTCTTCGTCGTTGCACTAAGTCTTGATATTGTACATAATATAATATTCTATATTACATCACCAACTATTAATATCTATTCTAATCCTACTTTATTTTGAAATTACCCTTTCATAACTTTGATCTAATATTACAAAAAAGTTGTAATAATTATAATTAATTGCCAGAAAAAATTGACTAACAAATACAAGTTAAGGATTTTAATTGTAATATAAATTATGACCAATACGACACTCTCACATATAAAAAGTCAAAAGTAAAAGAAAAATAAAATTTTTTTGCTCATTTTCACCTCTCTCACTATTTGAATTACTTTAAGTCTTCAAGTGTGGTCTTCATCCATTTTAGTCACACCATTGGCTTGACTATCAAAGTGTCATCTCAGACATCATTTCTAACAACTCTCTTCTCCTTTTTAAGTTTTGCGTTTACTAACCTTAATCAAAAGCTCAAAGAATCAAAGGAATTCATAATAGTAACCTAAATTATTAGTAATCATATGTCTTTGATGTTGTCCTAATCAACCCAAAGACAAAGCCTTTTCTCTAATGTTTGAGCTTATAAAAAGTGGGCTAAAATATTTAGCACCATCTATGGAGATCATGCAAAAAGTCAATGTTCTAATTAGGATTTGTCTTCATATAAGAGCCACGTTTTTCTTGTAATATATCGTGGGAAGCACAAAGTGGTGAGAAAGAACACCAAGAGTAAGTACCCATTAAGTAGGTAAAAGAGTTTTGCGACCACCCAAGCTTTGAAAGAGCCAAAGCCAAAGCTTCGACAAAAGGAGTCTCCACTTACAAGGAAAGATGGTGCGAACATCGTTGTAAAAAACATTCGGTCCATGCTTTAACTAGACCGTGCGGGTGATTCTTGTCAAAATAACACCTTCATTCGAAAGATAGTGAGTCAAAATGTGGCAAGACCAGCTCCTTGCCAAAGCTTTCTAGAAAGGACCAAACTGGAGGTTGTTCGCAGCAAGGAGTTTACTTCCACGGAACGCCAAGATAGTTGTAGTTCTAGGAGTCATGAAAAAGGATAAAAACAGGCAAAAGAAGGCTTTCTAAGGAAAAATTAATGGACGTGGTACTTAATCTTAAAAAAGAATTAAAGTGATGAAAGAAGAGAACTACACACTGAAATGGAAGGCAAAAGCAAAGAGTGCATTAGGAAATGAAACACAATTAAAAAGAAAGAGCACGCTATGTACCACTTTATCATGAAAGAAGGCTCCTTGACTTTTTTATTTTACGAACTATGAAGAGCTAAACAACTCCTCAGAGAATATCTTCTACTTGGTTATGAACAAAAGGATATTTAGAAATCTTGCAAAAATGAAGCAATTCCTGAAATAATGAAAGAAAAAGAAGAATATTGTGACTTTCACCATGATTGGGGGGCTATAGTACCATTGAGGGTTTTCGACTATATGAAGAGATACAATACCCAATCTATAAAAGATACTTACGACTGTGCTTTCTAGATATAGTAAGGAATTAAAATATCCAAAAGGTGAATGATGAGAATAAGCCCTACATACCGGAACCCATAGAAGAAGACTTAATAAACAGGTCAAATAACAAACACTTAGTCAATACTATAAATGAAGGACCTATTGTAACTGGGGAATTAGGAAAAAACGAAACACTCGCTGCTTATGTCCTTTTTCTGAAGAAGATACCATGGGGGTTAGGCAACCTTACATGGTCATGCTAGAGGTTAATCTGAAAGTTGTGGTAGAAGATATCAATAAGAACCTAATTGACATTATATGCTCTATTAACATAATATTTAAGAGCATTCTAAACAAAATAGGCCTAAGTTCGTGAACCTAAAGCCTTAACAGATGCCTCTAGTCAGATTTGCTAGAGAAATAATAACTCATTAAAGGATCATCTGCTTGCCAATTACTATTAGTAATGAATGTGACAAGATAGCTTACTTGGTTAATCTCCTCGTCATGGATATTAATACTCCTCACGACATAATTATAGGCCAACTATTTGTAGCCACCTCTTAATGTGTAGTATCCATGCATTGCCATAAAGGTCCTAACATCAACCAAAATTATCGCAGTTAAAGAAGATCAGGCGATTGCTTGCAGTTATGATTCAAACTCAGTATAGATGATTTTTTACATCGTATCAATAGTAAAATTTTTAGAGCACACAAAGAAGAATCAGAGGATCTACAAACTGGCTATCATTTCATGCATGGCATGGTCTCTAACTTAGTTGAGGAAAGATAGAAAAAAAGCATGCCCGAGCAATGAAGCAATTAATGAAGGGGTTCTAGCTAAACAGAGGGCCTTAAGAAGCTATACTATGTATGAGGAAGGAGACCTAAGTTAACTTCTCGGGCAAGAACTATTCCAAGATTACAAGCAACTAGTCATTACGGATGCTCTAATAAATGGATCCGCTGGCACATTGTCTAAGAATCATTCAAGTTTTCCTTTAGATCCCCTATTTTCCCTATAAGAAATTAGAGGAATCTTAGTCCTATTTCAAGCATAGAGGAATAGACCTATTGGAAAGTGCCACATTGGGAACTGCAAAAATAATAGTTATTAACTAGCTACAATTAGTAAACAACTGTTAATTACCTATTATTAGTAATTAAGTGTTAATAAATAGTTGTTAGATTAATTAATAGTAAGGTGTTAGTTGTTAAGTTAATTTCTATACTTATACATGCAATTATTGTAAAAGAGACAGCTAGAGAAATAAAAAGTCCTTTCTTTTTATGATACCAGAGCTTCACATTTTTTGACCAGTGTCATTCATGGCTTTCACAGCCATTTTCTTCTCCAACCTTAATTGCCATTTTCTCCTTGGGCTTCTTTGCCAACTTATGCTTCTTGAAATCATGTCAGAAATCACTAAAGCCAACAACCCTTTCAACCCTATCCATGCTAAGAACCCACCCTTTAGAGTACTATCACTAGACTTGATGGAATGAAATTCATAGAGTGGTGACAATCTGGGAAAATCTCCCTGAAAAATAAATGGAGGTTTAAATATATAAGTAAAGTACCATCAGATGTGAAGGATCCCAAATTTGAGACGTGGGACATTGAGAATTACATGGTAATGTCTTGGTTGCTTTAACTCCAGTGAATCTAAATTCAAGTAAACCTATAAACAACTTCTTATAACAAAAGAGATTTTGCATGCTATGAATAAAACATACTCTAAAGTTCATTTTGTTACATGAATATTTCAAATTAAATGATAGATTTATTTCACAAAGTAAGGGTCTATGAATGTCATAAACTACTACAACACTCTTAAAGGTTTGTCAATTGAATTGGATTTGTACTAGAATGTGGAGCTATAATGTTCTGAAGATACAAAGAAAATAAGAGATCTTATGGAAATAGAGTATAGTTTCTATTAGGACTTAATTCAATGTATGAGCAAGCAAGAGAATGACTCCTCTAGACAAATCCTCCACCTAATCTTGATCGAGCATTCGCTATCATTGAAGAACTAGTGAGTTTTAAAACCATAGAGGGTAGATATGCAACCTCCAAAATTCTACTTTTGCTGTGACAAAGTCTACTAACAATAAAAAATCTTAGGAAAATTTCAAGCTTTGATTTGACTACTATAATAAATAGAGGTACACACGGGCCACATGTTAGAAGCTACATGGAAAGTCACAAAATCTGAAGCAACTTGGTAATCAAGGAGGATTTCAACCAACTAGACAAGCCAAACAAATCAAACCTTAATTGTTGAGAGAAGCAATAGGCAATGACTAGATGGATTTAACTAGTAAGATTGAAAAGCTTAGACGATTGTTGAACTAACTTGACAACACTAGGACTAACCATTAACCCACCATTAGAGATTCTTGTTCTATGGCTTCCTTAGGCATAAAAGCCTCTTTAATACTCTTAAAACTTGATTCTTGTACCTAGATAATTGATTCATGTGCTTTTGATCGTATGATAAGCATGTCTAATAACTTTTGTAGTTATTTACCACGTTTAAGAAAAAAAAATTAAAATAGTTGATGAGAGTTTTTCCTTAGTTGTTGGTCAAGAAACTATCAAAATATCAAACATCATAACCTTACAATATGTTCTTCATATTCCAAACTTGGATGATAATTTGTTTTCTATTGGAAAACTCACAAAAGATCTAAACCATTTAGCTAAATTTAATCCATTTTATTATTGTTTTCTTTCAAGTTTGATCAAGAAAGATGATTGGGGTTGGTAAAACTAAGAGACAAACTTTACTCTTAGATACTGATTAGACGAGTGGCGAAGAAAAGGCTCAATGTCTAGTTTCTCATTAAGACGATTTTGACCAGATTTATCTTTGACTTAATAGTTTAAGACACCCATATTTTACCGTCTTAAAGAAATTGTTTTCAAAGTTATTTTAGAAAATAAATGTTAGCAGTTTATATTTTGAATCGTGTATATTTCCTAAACATCATTGCTCTATTTTTTGAATTAAAAAAGTCAAATTTCTACACCATTTAATCTAATTCATTATGATGTATGGAGCCCATTTTTGGTACTTAGTGGTTTGTCATCTTTATTGACGACTGTATCAGGATAATATGGATCCATCTTAAAAAAAATAAATTCTATAAGTTTATTAAGAAACAGTTTGGAATCTATATCCAGACTTTGATATTTAATAACGGAAAAGAATACTTTAACTAGAAACTTAAGATATATCTATTTAATAAAGACATCTATGAAATACTAGTTAAGCAACCCAAGAGGGGGTGCATTGAGTTTCTAAAAATTATGGAATAATTAAATTAAAATCCAATGTAAATGTCTAATAAAATTAAGCAAATAACAAAAAAATAAATAAGAACAATCAAAATATAAGAAGAGAAGGGAAAGAGAATCAAATACTAGAATTTTACATGGTTTGGCAAACCCCGCCTACGTCCACGCCTCCAAGCTCACTGGGCTTGAGGATTCCACTAACCAAGCCTTATATCTTAAGGTTTCAAAATCTTTATGATTGACTCCAAAGGTGTCAATCAACCATTACATCTAGAGGTTATACCAAAACTCTTAACCTAATTGCCTCTCACACTCTCAAACATTGAATTTGATAAAGATTATAAAAACTTTTCTGCACACAATGCATGTGTTTACAAATGAAAGTTCAAGGTGTGATCTAATAATTTTTAAGCACAAGAAGGATTGAATGCACAATAATAAGCTCAATGTTGATTGTACAATCTATTCTGATTTGAATTTGAATGAGTCTCTTTATGGTTGGAGAAGAAAAATAACTGTTGGTAACTTTCTAGACATAATTAGATCCCTGTTAACCTATATCAGATTGTTATTTTGACCTTGTACAAATGACCATTTTGCAAATGTCGGATCAGCTATTAACTAGATGTCAGTTAACTATTATTTTCCAGTAACCTACAAAAAGTTTATTGGCTAACTGTTTGCACTAAACAATTCGCATCCACAAAGCAAATTCCTCTCTGGAAATTATCAGCTAGCCATTTTCTCATAAATGTTTCATCGTTATTTTTCAGAATCAAAACAACATTTTTTCTGGAAAAATTACCCTTTCTGGAAATCATCGGTTAGCCATTTTCTCATAAATGGTTCATTGTTATTTTCCAGAATCAAAACAACATATTAAAACTTGTGAAATCAGTTTGCCGTTAATCAGTAGCGGTTATCTAATTTTCTCTAGAAACTTGAACTTTTTAGAAACAATGTACAACTTAAGAAACTTATCCAATTTTAAAGACTCCAACATCCTTAACTAATGACACACATAGTTTATTATCGTCAAAATCAATATTATGAGTGTATTTATGTCAACATTCTACATCAATCAACTTGCATCATGCACCTCAACAAAATAGAATTTCTAAAGAAAGAATAAATATTCTCTTGACGTTGCTCGATCTCTTTTGTTTTAGACTAGAGTGCCAAAATGCTATTGCGGGGATGCTATTCTTATTGCAACTTATCTGATCAATAGATTGCCAACAATGTGTTCTTGACAATCAAAATCCTCTGAAGAAACCCATGGCCTTCTTTTTAGACTTTCAGAAGATTGGATCTTTACTACCGAAAGCATTTGGATGTGTTTCATATGCTTTTGTTCAACCATGTTTATATAGTAAACTTGATCCTAGGTTTGTGAAGTGTGTTTTCTTATGCTACTCTCCAACAAAAATGGGGTACAAATGTTATCATCCTCCTACAAGGAATCTGTTACTATGGATGTGACCTTTGTAGAAAATCAATATTACTTTAGTAAGACTTATCTTCATGGGGAGAATGATTTAACAGAGGAGGAATTCCAAAAATAATAATAAATATCTTTAAATATTATTAATTGAAATATTAAGAAATTTATCAATAATTTTTCAAAAGAAATGCTAAAAATTCAAATGATTTAGAATTTCCCTCTAAAATATGGTATGACATACATATGACTATTAAGTACTATTATAAAATCATGAAGGGAAAAACTCTATCATGAATGAGTAAAAGTAACATAAACAAGAGATTGATTGATTATCATACACCCCCTTTATGATAGTTATTTCCCGTCATCTATTGTCTGTTTTCTAGTAGTACTCCTCAATTTTACTAATAGGACAACCTACTTCAGCTTATATTTTATCCACTCGGACAAATTAAAAACTTTGAATTTGTCACTACCCACCCTTTAAGATTTAGTGGTTGTCACCCCTATACTTAGAAGAAAATTTGTTAATTTCGTTCATATCAAATATGACCCTATTTTGTATTGTGGTTAACAACTGTAGGCTGTAGCCTTAAGCTACAATATTAAAGTATTAGGTAAACACTATTGTTGTGATTTGAAAGTTAAGTTGTTATTTTAATGATGAAAATCGTGTACTACAAGAAATCTAGGAATAGATAATAATCACTTTATGATAAATTGCATTTTATCATGTAAGTATGATGGAGTCATGAAATAATTTTAGTCTACAAAGCTACTAATAGCCTACTTGTGATAGAATGTTTGTCTATAAAGAGCTTATGACTAGGTAGTGATGTAAATTAACATAATCACAAACTTTGTGATAGAAATTTGATGTTGATCTTTTTTGCCAAATTTAAAATTAATATTTTATTTTTGGAAAATCCAAAATGAGGCATTTAGATTGTCAAATGATTTTTTAAATACGAAGTATATAGAACAAGACAATGTGTTTAACCTAAATCTGAACAAACAAAAAATTTTCTAAGTCCTAAGCTCAAAACTCATCAACATAATTAATATTCTACACCCACCACAGTCATCATCACTTTCACTCTCACAAATAGCACTTGAACCATAGCTTAAAGTACTTTTCTCTTACACTCTAATCAATCAGCCACTACTACCACCCAAACCCTAGCCGGCTGATAGTTCCCTATTCTTATTTTTCCAAACACAGTCTGCCATTATGGTTCACGGTGCGATGCAACGTGAACTATCCATCTCCCTAATATCGTAACACAAACCAAAGGATTGTAGTCTTAAACCTTTAATTTTAGGTTTAGTTCTTCTTCTTTACGTGTTTGTTCCTTAAGCCAACTATTAAAGTTCTTTACATTTTTAGTCGTGATGCTAGTGATAATTAATTATTGGTAGATAAACAAGTTTTGAAAAATTTATTATTGCTAAGTTTCTTTTGTCTTTAATTAGCCTTCATTTATGATTCTTAATGCTTCACATTTGGCCACTTTATGTCTATAATGACATAGATTTATTGCTCATGTTTTGTTAATTTATGGCCCAAAGATTTATTATTCCATATTTTAAAATTTCCAAAGTGTATTTTGATTGATTTACCTCTTTTTCAATGGTTCTATTTTCATTGGCCTTTGTAATATTGATTGTACATGCTCTTACTTATTTGCATAATCAATTTGCTTAATTGAAGATAAAGAAAGAAAGATCAAGAAATGTAGGCAAAGAATAGTGTTCCTTCAGAAAATGTGAGACTAAATTCATTGTTTTCAAACTATATAATTTGGAAACTAAACTATATATTCAAATAGTCACTCTCTTTATGTCTTTAGTCCATAGATTTAGTCTAATTAGTTTCTCTAATCTAGACGGCACCTAGGCCAAAACAAGAAACACATGCGTGTACTAGGCACGCAGAGGAATATCTAATTAATTATGTCGTGTGCATATTCACTTATCTTTATTTTACAAAGCATGAACATGAACCAATGGTTAAAGATTTATTATTGCTTCTCTTTGATATTAACCTGTCGAACTTTAGCCTGAACCCTTAACATTTTCCTTTTCCTTTTCTTTTCCAACATACTGCATTTTTCTTATTTTATAAACAAACAAAAAAATCAACTGTTGTGTGCTAATAGAAAATAACTAAATTTTACATCCTAGTTGTCGCTCTCCAGCACATATACATCTTCGTGTACAAGTCCAATTCCTAGTGAGATTATCTGTTTGTATTACATAATTGCATTAGACATTTTTCTAATATTTTGATGGTAGAAAAATGCACTTTACAAAACATTAATCATTTTTTAAGTATCACTCCTAGAGATTAAAGCTGAATGTATAGAAATTGTAGAATTGCAGTTACATTTTTTTCTTATCCTTTATCATCACTATTGCTTATGTTTTTTTGTATTGTGCAATATATTTGTAGCATGCTGATACCTTCTTTGAGATTGTCATGAGAATTGCATATTTGCTTTTTATCTTGATTTATTAGCCTTTAGGATGAAACTTCTTTGAATTCGTACAAATGGACAATGCTTGAACTCTATTTTGTAGGCTTGTTTTGAGGGAATTCCATTTAAAATAGTTCGATAATTGTCATTGGCATCAATGTTTAGGACATACTTCTACTAAAATTCAATAAGTAATTTCTGAAATAAAAGTCATAGAATTCCCTTTGGAATGTCTTTTATTAAGAGTAAAAGACCATTGGGCTTAATTTACTCAGATGTTTGGGTCCTTGCCTTTATTTCTTGTTTTGATAATGTTAATTATTATATAATTTATATGGATTATTTTACAAAATATGTATGGCCTTATCTATTACGTTACAAGTCTAACTTTGTTCTATATTTGTTCAGTTCAAGAATTTTTGAGACATCTTTAAGACCAAAATAAAATGGCGGAGGTGAATTTATTAAGCTTAAATTCTTTTTAAGAAAACTAGTATCACTCATCTCTTCACTCCGGCTAACACACTTTAACACAATGGCACAGTAGAGCGTCCCCATCACTGTGTTTTTAAGATAGGTTTAACTTTAATACATTAAGCCTCCATGCCACCACAATTTTGGACCTTCACCTTTCAAACAGTAGTTTATCTTATAAATACCTTTCAAACAGTAGTTTATCTTATAAATAGAATGCCCTTTAAAAAAATTCCATGAAGAGTCCATTTTAATTATAATTTAAGGACAACCCCAACTACAGTAAATTGAGAGCTTTTGGCTGCCTTTGTTTTCCATGGCTCAAACCTTACACAAGTCACAAGCTTGAGCCTCATTCATTTGCTTGTGTTTTTCTTGGCTACTATATTCAATAGAGTGCATATAAATGTCCAGAGCCTAGATTAGGAAAAATTGATATTTCTAGTGATGTTAAATTTGTAGAGTCTCAGTTTCCATATAAAACCCTTACGTCAACATCCTTATTCCACTGCTTTCCAATTTTTCATGGTTTTCATCTATTTTTAAAATTCTAAGTCAATCTCAACTCCTCAAGTCTTCAACACTCGGTCATAGTTCTATTAGTTCTATTCTTATAGACTAATCCTTTTGGTGCTCGACTTCTTCACCAACTTCTATTGTTCCTACTCCTTTATGTATGATAATCCAAGATAGCCTAAATATAATCACATCCAACATGCCATGTTCAAACACTGCTCCTACCCAACCTACTTCCACTGAAATTATTTCCACCTCCTTCGAATAAATCCCACACAATAAGCAATAACCAACACTTATTCAATGGAATCATGGTGAAAAAACATCTACAAGCCTACATAATTCTTCAAGGCTTTTACCACATTAACTACAACTGCTTCTTCCAAACATAACCTCTATATTGTTGGATCATACACTTGATCCAAGATGAATAAATTCAAGCACAACTCATGGAAGATTCCATGAGTAGGTATGGTTGGTGATGTTTGAATTATTTGTGTTAGGTGTAGTAGGTGTTGTTGGTGAAGTAGGTAAGTGGTAGGTTTTAATGGATGGTGAGGATTTGTGTATTAGTTGAATAAATGAATGGTTGTGATTAGTTTGTTTCATGTCTAAATACCCCTTCTCCCCTTTGGTTTAATCATCAAGTGGAGTAGCAAAATCTCTAAGGTGTAGAGAGTGCAAAAAAAAATAAGAGTTGTAATTGGTGAGGAGTGTTGTTGAAGAAATAAAATAGTGTCTTTTGTGTGTTTTATTTGTTAATTCTCCAACAAAGTGGTATCAGAGCTAGTTCTTGATGCTATATATAGTCATATAGCATATCAAATCGAAGATCTCGACGAGAGGAACGTGATGCCGTAAAAATCATCCCGATCCGAGACCGAACGCACCCACACTTGCCGCCGGAAGTTTTCTGTCCTGAAGCTGAGTCGACTCACCGAGTTGAACCAAGCCGAGCCGAGCTGAACCGAATCAAGTCAAACTGAGCCAACTCGAGCTGAACCAATCCGGACCGAACCAAGACTACCAAGTTGTCGTTGACCGTTGACCACGTTGACCGTTGACCGAAAGTTGACTCGAGTCCTTCCCAAGGTTTTTCGACGTGCTGGATCCATCTGTGCATTCAGAATCTCCAAATTCTCACTCAAATTATGAGTTATGACAAACGGTGGTATAATGTCATTTCAAGTTCCATAATTAAAGGGAAGTAAGTTTGACAATTGGGGTATTAAAATGAAGGCTCTATTGGGCGCACATGACATATGGGATATCGTGGAGAAAGGCTTTATTGTGCCAGAAAATGAAGCCACTTTAACTGCGGCGCAGAAGGAGAATTTAAAAGACTTGAAGAAGAAAGAAAATAAAGCAAAGTATCTCATCTTTCAATCATTAGATGAAGATGCTTTTGAAAAGATTGCTGGTACAACCTCCTCAAAAGAAGCATGGAAGAAACTAGAGACCTCTTACAAAGGAGCGGAGCAAGTAAAGAAGGTTTGTCTCCAAACATTACGAGGAGAATTTGAGTCCTTACACATGAAGGTATCAGAGTAAATTTCTAACTACTTTACTCGGGTTGTGACCGTTTCCAATGAGTTAAAAAGAAATGGCGAGGAGTTAAAAGAGGTAAGGATCATTGAAAAGATACTTCGATCAATAGACTCGAAGTTTGACCATATTGTTGTGACAATTGAAGAAACAAGAGATTTGGAGGATATGACAATCGAGCAACTTCAAGGAAGGTTACAAGCCTATGAAGAAAAACAAAAAAAGAAACAAGGAATCGAAGAACAACTTCTCAAGATGGAAGTCAATCCAAAGAAAAGAGAAGAAAGCTCCGACAACGAAAGAAGGCACTATGTCCGAGGTAGAGGTCGAGGACGAGGTAGAGGTCGTGGTCATGGACGAGGTTGGAATTTCAACAACAACAACAACAACAATTCCAATTATGCCAAAGGAGAAAACTCAACTAGAGGACGAGGTAGAGGCAATCCAAGATCGAGGTATGACAAATCCCAAGTACAATGCTATAATTGTCAAAAGTTTGGGCATTATGCTTCAGAATACAGAGCTCCAAGCACAGAATTGAGGAGAGAGTGAACTATGCTGAAGAAAAAAATGGTGAAGATGACACACTTTTACTGGCATGCAATGACACAAGTGGAGGTCAAGAAAATACATGGTATCTTGACACAGGTGCTAGCAATCATATGAGTGGAAACAGAAGCATGTTCGTGCAACTAAGTGAATCTGTGAATGGCAGTGTCGCTTTTGGAGATGATTCAAAAGTACCAGTGAAGGGTAGAGGTAACATTCTTTTTCATGCAAAAGATGGTAGCCACCAAATAATTTCAAATGTCTACTATGTGCCCAATATGAAAAGCAACATCCTTAGTTTGGGTCAATTTTTAGAAAAAGGCTATGATACTCACTTAAAAGATTATAATATTTTCCTAAGAGATGACAAATGAAATCTAATTACAAAGGTGAAAATGTCGAAAAATAGAATGTTTCCTTTAAATATTCAAAATAATGTTGCAAAATGTCTCAAAACCTGTCACAACAATCCATCCTGGATTTGGCATCTTTGATATGGGCATCTCAACTTTGGAGGATTGGAGCTACTATTCAAGAAGAACATGGTGAAAGGCTTACCATACATCAATCACCCTGATCAACTTTGTGAAGGATGTTTACTTGGCAAGCAGTTCAGAAAGAGCTTTCCAAAGGAGTCAAACTCAAGAGCTCAGAAGCCACTTGAGCTCATTCATACTGATGTGTGCGGTCCATTCAAGCCAAACTCCCTTGGTAAAAGTAACTACTTCCTTCTCTTCATAGATGATTTTTCAAGAAAAACTTGGGTGCATTTTTTAAAGTAAAAATCAGAAGTTTTTGAAGCTTTCAAAAAGTTTAAAGCTACAGTGGAAAAAGAAAGTGGATACCAAATTAAAGGCATGAGATCTGATCGAGGTGGAGAGTTCACTTCCAAAGAATTTTTAGAGTTTTGTGAAGCAAATGGAATTCAATGCCCTTTAACAATTCCAAGATCCCCCCAACAAAATGGTGTTGCAGAAAGGAAGAACAGAACCATCCTCGACATGGTAAGAAGCATGCTTAAGAGTAAGAGACTACTTAAAGAATTTTGGGCTGAAGCTGTTGCATGTGCAGTCTACTTATCCAATCGATCTCCAACAAGAAGCGTGTGGGGCAAGACGCCACAAGAAGCTTGGAGTGGAAGAAAACCCGGCATCACCCATCTAAGAGTTTTCGGAAGCATTGCCCATGTACATGTACCAGACGAAAGTAGAGCCAAGCTGGATGACAAAAGTGAGAAGTTCATCTTCATCGGCTACGACAACAACTCCAAAGGATACAAGCTTTACAATCCAAACAACGGGAAGATCGTGATCAGTCGAGATGTAGTTTTTGATGAAGAAGGAGAATGGGATTTTGGCTCTGGTGTGGATGACTTTAACTTCTTTCCCATTGAAGAAGATGATCACACACAGATAAAACAAGTAGAAGAACAACAAGAGCCAGCTACTCCACTTATCTCACCAGCATCAAACACATATGGAGATTCGCCGCCATCTTTCTTAAATGAAAGAATCGAAGAACGTACAAGAAGTCTTTAAGATCTCTATGAGGTAACTGAGAGACATAATAATCTCACTCTCTTTTGCCTCTTTACTGATTGTGAGGCAGTCAACTTCCAAGAAGCTGCACTAGATGAGAAGTGGAGAATTGCAATGGATGAAGAAATCAAAGCCATTGTGAAGAATGATACTTGGGAGCGTACTACTCTTCCCAAAAGGCATAAAGCGATCGGTGCCAAATGGGTATACAAAACAAAAAGAAATGCGAAGGGAGAAATTGAAAGGCACAAGGCGAGGCTAGTTGCAGAAGGCTATAGTCAAAAGCCTGGCATAGACTACGACGAGGTATTTGCTCCTGTAGCCAGACTTGAAACTATGAGACTTATTATTTCTTTGGCTGCTCAGAACAAATGGAAGATTTTTCAAATGGATGTGAAGTCTGCTTTCTTGAATGGATTCATTGAAGAAGAAGTTTACATCGAACAACCATTGGGTTATGTAGTGAAAGGACATGAAGACAAAGTTTTAAGATTGAAGAAAGCTCTTTACGGGTTAAAGCAAGCACCAAGGGCATGGAATAGCAGAATTGACAAGTATTTTCATGAGAAAGGCTTCACCAAATGCCCATACGAACATGCTCTCTATGTCAAAGAAAAAGATGGAGATATTTTGATTGTGTGCCTGTATGTGGACGATCTCATTTTCACTGGAAGTAATCCAAGCTTGTTTGAAGAGTTCAAGAGAGTGATGATCAAAGACTTCGAGATGACTGACATCGGACTGATGGCATATTACCTCGGCATTGAAGTCACGCAAAAGGAAGAAGGCATATTTATCTCCCAAGAAAGCTATGCAAAAGAGATTCTCAAGAAGTTCAAGATGAATGATTGCAAGCCTATAAGCACACCAGTGGAATGCGGAGTCAAGTTATCCAAATATGATGAAGGCGAAGATATAGATCCAACATTCTTTAAAAGTTTGGTTGGAAGCCTACGCTATTTAACATGCACGAGACCAGATATCCTTTATGCTGTTGGACTTGTGAGTCGATACATGGAGAACCCAAAGACCACTCATTTTAAAGCTGCAAAAAGAATCCTTCGCTACATCAAAGGTACAATTAATTTCGGCTTGTTATACTCATTTTCTAATGACTACAAGCTTGTTGGATATAGCGATAGTGATTGGGGTGGAGATGTAGATGATCGGAAAAGCACCACAGGATTTGTGTTCTTCATGGGAGATACTGCTTTCACATGGATGTCAAAGAAGCAACCAATTGTCACGCTATCCACTTGTGAAGCTGAGTATGTAGCTGCCACATCAAGTGTTTGTCATGCAATTTGGCTCAGAAATTTGCTGAAGGAGTTAAGTTTGCCACAAGAAGAGCCAAGCGAGATTTGTGTTGATAACAAATCAGCAATTGCCCTATCCAAGAATCCAGTCTTTCATGATCGAAGCAAACACATAGACACTCGCTATCATTTCATAAGAGAGTGTATTGCAAGAAAAGAAGTGCAAATCAAGTATGTAAAATCACAAATCAAGCAGCTGATATCTTTACTAAGCCACTCAAGCAAGAAGACTTCGTAAAATTCAGAAGTTTGTTTGGTCTCACAGGATCAAGTTTAAAGGGGGGTGTTGGATCATAAACTTGATCCAAGATGAATAAATTCAAGCCCAACTCATGGAAGATTCTATGAGTAGGTATGGTTGGTGATGTTTGAATTATTTGTGTTAGGTGTAGTAGGTGTTGTTGGTGAAGTAGGTAAGTTGTAGGTTTTAATGGATGGTGATGATTTTTGTATTAGTTGAATAAATGAATGGTTGTGATAAGTTTGTTTCATGTATAAATACCCCCTCTCTCCTTTAGTTTAATCATCAAGTGGAGTAGCAAAATCTCTAAGGTGTAGAGAGTGCAAAAAAAAAATAAGAGTTGCAATTAGTGAGGAGTGTTGTTGAAGAAATAAAATAGTGTGTGTTTTATTTGTTAATTCTCGAACATATATATCATATTAACTCTCTATTATTAAAAAGGCTCTAACTGATCCCAATGATCCGCTGTTGTATAATTTGAATATAAAGCCTTAATAGCCAATAGAACTTGAGTCCTTGTGCTAACTTCCCCAACTCAAAATGTTATTGTTGTAAATGGATGTTTAACGTTAAATATCATCTTAATGGCTCTATTGATCGGTTCAAGGCACGTTTAGTTGCCTAGGGGTTCTACCAAAGACTTGGCATTGACTTTTATCAAGCATTTAGCCTTATAATTAAGCCACCACTCTGTTGGGTTCATTCTTTGATAGGCACTTCAATTTGTTGAAGGTAACTTGACATCAATAATGCTTTTGTAAATGGATATCTCAATGAGAAGGCGTATATAAAGAAACCCCTTGGTTTTATTATTTTTAATTACCTCACTTTATCTGCCAGTTATGTAAATATCTTTTTGGCTTAAAGTAGGCTCCACGATCTTGGTTCACTACACTTTATCAATTTTTTCTTCAAAATGGCTTTCACCAAAGTCACTTAGATGCTTTTCTCTTTATTGATCATGATAATAGTATGTCCATATTTTTACCAACTTATGTGGATGATATCATTGTCATTGGAAATTTACATGATATTATTAATTAGTTCATTTGTGCTCTTAAAACAAGGTTTACACTCAAAGACCTTGGGTTTCTACATTATTTTTTAGATATTGAATTCATTTGGTCCTATTCAGGATTTTTCTTATCTCAACTATTCTTGATCATTTTGGTATGATCGATGCCAAACCAGTAGCTACATATCTTTCTACTTCCCCTAGCCGAAGAGCAACAAATGTGTTACTACTATAGATGCTACTCTCACTGTCCCTTGTCTGGACATATGTTTTGCTATCAACAATTTATTTTAGTTCATGCGACATCCATCTCATACTCATTGGCAAGTTGCTAAGCAGATTCTTATTTACCTCAAGCAAATAACTTTTCACAGCTTCCTTGTATGCCCTTCCACTTTTAATGCCTTGGTTGCTTATTGTAATTTTAATTAAGGGGTAATCTTGATGATCATAGTTGTACCAATGCTTACATAATTTATTTGGTGGTACTATAATCTCTTGGTGCTCTAAAAAGCTGCAGTACAATATATAGTTGTACCAGTGCTTACATAATTTGGTTAAGTCGAATTTTGAGTAATAGCTACAACTATGTCTGAATTATGTTAGCTATTTTTGGAGCTTAGAATTCACTTTCCTGAGCTTGAGCTACTCTTTGATAATCTTGAAGTAACCTTTGTGTGTACTAATCCTATGTATCACTCAAAGATGAAACATGTAAAAGTTAATTTCTACTTCATTGTATGAAAAAATAGCCAAGGTTTTATTAACTGTTTCTCACATCCCAATATAACTATAGCTAGCTGACTCCTTAACTAAGCCTATCACTCACACATTCTTTGTCCAAACTCAGTCTAAGATTAGTGTTCACGATGGTATGCCTCTCTTGCAGGGGCATAATAACTTAGTTATGTCTTCATAACATACATACATGACCTTGCCTCTTTGGTTTTATCTTATCTCACTATTGATAATATAGTTATTATCTATTAATTTATGCTTTGTTTATATATCAAGTAAACTTACCTCTATCTTGTAACTTATCTCTAGATTATCTTGTAAATATCTCACGCTATGCATTGTAATAAGCTTTTTACATGTCTTTTACTTGAGTGGATAGAAGAAAGTGTATTGTTAAAGATAACGTGCATGACAATGGCATTAATTACAAATATGATGATCATAATGACATGTTTGATGTGGTTCTAATCCTGATGTTCTTGTATATAGTATAGGCTTTGACTTTGAAGAAGATAAAGATGGCATGAAAGGTGATACACATGTTTTTTGTTAGATTTAGATAAGTTTAACAATGTATAACTTATCTAGGATTCTTATAGGATAAACATAATGTTTTATTTGAATACCAATGACATAAGGTTTAACTTATTCAAATAAGTTTAGGAAGTGTATTTGAATTAGACTACACTTATTGTACTATTTAATTAAAAGGAGGGTGAAAGAGAAAGGAAATTAAAGTCATTAGGTCTAAATATTTTCCTTATCTAAGAAACTATAGCAAGACAAAATTCAATGGAAAAACTTTTCCATGTGTTTTTATATACTATAATTCCTTACATAAAGGATATAGATGCTTAAATCCCGTGACTAAAAGAGTTTATATTTCTTAGCATGTTATTTTTAATGAAACCATTTTTCCATCTTCTAACAAAGATAAGTTTGTTGATTGCATGTAGGAATCAAGTCAACTTACAATTTTTTCACTTTAGATGAATGGCTAAGTTGTCCCGCCTTAATAGAAACTAAAGATGTTGATCTTGCTTTTAGTCAAAATCCATTTCCATCTTTGAAGTCACAAGAAAACCATATGATGCCCACTCAAATGCAAATTCTTTTGTCCAATTATGACACCAATATTGTTCACACACTAGCTACATTAGAGGAACAACAGAAAGCTACTACTGTTGTGGAAGCACAAAGTAACAACAACATGAATGCCTCATTAAATGAATCACTTTTAATAGAACAAAAAATAATATCACTACCTGTCATTACCCAACCCAGACCTGGCAAGATATTTTCCGCTTTGAGCCTTAACAAGGCCTACACGGTTTTGTTCCTAGGGTGTATGGGCGCCCTAGGAACAAAACCGTGCGGGCTTTGTTAAGGCCCAAAGCGGATAATATCTTGCCAGGTCTGGGTTAGGTCATGACATTATGGTATCAGAGCAGCTCTGCATGTCCTCTTGAGCGATGGCGGGGCAAACCTCAGCGAGGACGCTGAGTCCCTAAAGGGGGGTGTATGTGACACCCTAGACGAATCCCACATCGGCAAAACACGGGAGAGATGTTGGGTATATAAGGGATGATCTACACCTTAATTGGCAAGACACGTTTTTGGATGTATGGGTACCCTAGGAATAAAATCGTGCGGGCTTTGTTAAGGCCCAAAGCGGAAAATATCTTGCCAGGTCTGGGTTGGGCATGACACTACCACTTCATCTACATTGACCAAAGTGACCAATTGAGATAAAATTAAATCCGATAACTCTTTATCAACTGAGAATCTATTTTTAAAAAATCAACAACATTATCTTAATATCACTAGTAAATTGTTAATTAATTTTGTTAACATATATGTATCTATAATGTTGATTTTGATCATAACAAGCATGATTAGGAATGGTTAAATTTTTAAAAAATCAAATTATTTTTCATACATTTTAAATAAATCATTATTTTCATAATATAAAGGTTTTATACTTAATGGAAAAATGATTTTATGAAATTGGTTATTTTCAAGTTAATGGTAAATTGACAAAGTTATGATTTCTTTGAAATCAACAAGTATTGTTTTGAAATTCTAAAAATGAACCTATTTTAAATATTTAAAAAGTTTTGGATCATAATATAATTTCAATTTTTTTTGGAAATCAATAAGTATTATTTCAAAGCTCTGGAAATTGACATATTTGTAAAGTTTTATGAAGATTTGGGCCATAATATAATTATAGAAAGTTTTAGAGTAGAATTGTAAGTTTAGAAAATAATGTCACTGTAGCAAACGACTAACTATTTTGGAGATAACGGCTAACTGACATCAAACAAAATTAGAATTTAGTTTCTAGAAACTAACGGCGATCCGACGTCGGAAAAACGGTGATCAGACAATTTGAAATTATAGTACAAGAGTAACTTACTCAAGTCAAAATGGTGATCCGATTAGGATTAATGGCGATCCGAATTTGTGCAGAAAGTCAGTAACGGATAGTTTTCAGCTCCAACTATAAAAAGGATGCATTAGATACAAATTAAAGTGAATCCAACGAATGCCAGAGAGCATATTACTGAGAGTAAAATATTTCTTGAGCTTTAATTTGTTCATTTATTCTTTAAATCACACCTTGGGCATGTATTTGTAAACATATAGATTGTGTGTAAGAAAAAGCTTGTATTTGAGAAAGTGTGAGTGTGAGAAATACTTGGGTTAGGAGATTTGAGATAATCTTTTATTATAAAGGTTGGTTCACACCTATGAAATCAATTGTAAAAGTTCTTGAAACCTTGGAGGTTTGAATTGTGGAATCCTCAAGCTCGATGAGCTTGGAGGCGTGGATGTAGACGGGGTTGGCCTAACTACGTAAAAATCTTTATGTTTGAATCTCTCTTCCCTTATCTCTTTACATTTTGATTGGGTTATTTATTATTGTTTCAAATTTGTTTAAGATTTGAATTAAGTTTTGTTCAAGTATTGTATAATTTTTAGAAGCCCAATTCACCCCTCTCTTGGGTTGCATAACTAGTATTTCAAATTTTTCGAGTTACACTTAAGATCAACCAACCACCTATCTGACACTTAAGGTAGTTTGGTAGTTGATCTTACGGGCCCACAATAGGTACAAAGGAATCCATCATCATCTGGAAAATACTCATTCCATGATAATCTGATAAAAAGTCAAACTCAATCCTAACCTCGTGTTACAAGCCTTTCAAAACCAGCTAGTTGAGCCAAAAACCTTAAAATCTACTCTTAAGAATCCCATATAGGTTACAACAATACAAGAAGCAATTAAGGCCTTGGACGTTAAGAACACTTGGCATCTTTTCCTTATACTGCTAACGATAATGTCGCAAGATCACACAAGGTTACCGGATCAAATACAAGGAAGATGGGACAACTAAGAGATATAAGGTATGTCTTGTTGGCAAGGGATTCACACAAATTTTAGGATTGGATTGTGATGACACCTTCAGTCCCATCATAAGACCAACCATTATTCGTCTCATTGTGGCAATTGTAGTGAGTTCAAAATAGCCAATGAAGCAATTAATGTGAAGAATGCTTTTCTTCATGGCAAATTAAAGAAATAAGGCACATGGAGCAGCCCTAGGTTTCAAAAATCCCAACCTTCCATCCTTTGTGTATAAACTAAACAAGTTCATTTATGGGACCTAAGCAAGCTCCACGTGCCTGGTTTGAATGTCTTTCCAAAGCATTACTTAACACGGCTTTAAATAGTAAAATTGGCTCATCTTTGCTTAATTTTCCAGGACAAGGGAATACTTATTCTACTTTTTATATATCATCTCAACGCTAAGTACAAATTTTATATTAAAAAGCCTTCGGATGCTCTGGTATTTTTTTATACTATAAGATAACTGGCAATAGATGATAGACACTTTGTAGTAAATTCTAAGAAAAAGGGTATAAGTAATAAAAACATGATAGACTCGTGACATATTTTGTTTCGATCAAAAATTCATGACAAACTTGTGATAGAAAAAAATCATGTCAAGGATTTATGACAACTTTGTGTTTGTACAAATTTTATTACACTCTTAAGCTATTATAGTATAGATTAATGATGATGAGTGTCGATCCCATAAGGATGCAAATTTAATTATGTGTAAGGTTAATTTTCCAAGTTTATATTGCTTGGATATGATTTCTAAGCAGTATTGAAGTTTAAATTAAAAAGATAACGGGAATAAATTATGGATGAAATAATTCAAATGAAACATTTGAGTTTTTTTATTCACATTCAACACTTTACCATAAGCTTAATATTTCTTTTTACTTCTCTTTAATTTATGAGGGGATGTTTCCACTTCCCATAGTCCTCATTCTCGTGGAAATAGAATCAACCACTCGTTATGCTAAGGGAAAATATTCTTCTGTTAAATTTTGTGTCAAATACATGTAGTGCTAGGTGATAATAATCTTATAGTCGATAATGTGGCAAGATTGTCCAGTAAAAAGTTTAGATGCATTCTCTGTCACCATTAAGTCAAGATGAACCACTAATACTAGAAGGGAGTTTCTCATTAATAAATATAGTGTAAAGTGTGTTGAGAAAGGGACTCACACAAGCAGTTGCAAATTAAGCAGAAACAAACTTCTTTTCCTTTTTATGTGATTAAAATAGGATGTGTACCACAAATAAAGAGACAAAAAAAAATGTAACAGAATCCAAAGTAGTAAACCAACCACAAGAGACATGGATTTTTACGTGGAAAGATCAAAACGGGAAAAATCACGGGACTGTAGTCTGATATAACATTCCATTATATTAATAGGATTACAACACAAATTCTTCAGTATGTAATGCTAGAGGCTAATAACATCAAGAATTCCATTATTCTTGGCTTACAACAATAGCATAATATTTGTTTCTCTAACAAGTGGGTATCTCAGATAACAACCAACGAGAGGATAAAATAAAAATCAAGACCAACAAGAATATAGAGGGCGATGCCAGGAACTTAACCTCTAAATTTGGGAGAAATCAGAGTTAAATTTACCTTTCGATTGTCGAATCAAAAATTAAAAATCCTTGCCCCAAAACCAAAAATGGCCACTGTCTTTCTCTCCCTTTCTCGTCCTTTTGAAATTGTGAATCATACTACCGCCTCTACTTTCCCTTCTTTATATAGCCACGTTTTCTAAACCTAATTTTAATGGAACAATTCATCTAGGCCTCTTAATCTTCTTTAATTACAATTTATGTGGGCTTTGGGCCAACTACATGAGTTGAACCCAACAAAGGGCTTATTGTTTTAAATAGTAATGACCTTGCACTAGCGAGCCGCTATATCAAGTAAAATCTAGACAAGATTATTATTATCTATCAACAATAAGTCAAATCAAACAATATAAATAAGAGAGAGAGTTAATAAACTTACTAAATTATGCCCATGGATCATGTTGATCCTTCACCTTGAACTCAAGTTTGAAACTGAATAAGCCACTCATATTGAATTGGAGGTCATAATTTTATATTAGAATACGTAAAAAATACAAGATTAAGATAGAATTACAGAAAATGGAGCTTCGATTTAGATTAAGAGCTGTTGAATTAAGAAGGAGTCCCTATTTATAGATACAATGGGCAGATCATGACCATTGGATGAAAAAATTCAGACACTCGAGATTGCACCATATTGCAAGCTCTGAAACATGCCATTAAGGCTGTAATTCGGTCCAATAATCTACTGATATATCATCCTTAACGCCACATCAACATTTTGCTGTCTAATAGGATATTGTCACGTCATTAGTCAATGACTCATTATTATTTTTTGGCCCAATCGAATATTGCCACTTCATTGGTCAATGCCACGACAGTTGGACAATACCACGTCAGCTAGGCCCCACAAAAGTAAAAAAATTATGATTTTACCCTTTGAAAGGTTTTCAGCATTTTGCGATCCAACTTCTCATTAATCATGAAGTAACCAAAATACCCCTGAAATGCATAAATTACTCAAATTATAACAAAACATACACAATCAAAGTTCAAACGTCTTAAACACATAAAAGTAAAAATGTTAATGACACTTAGAAGGAAAAATGACAATTTTACCCTTTATAAATATGCATTCTCCAGCATTCATCATGCCCTTAACCGGCTTATTGCTAGTCCCTAGTAAATTAAGCGATAATATCTAGAAAAATCCAAATTGAAATCTTTTTTTTTGGGCAATTGTATTTATTTCTTTAGTCAGATTAATGACAACAATCAAATAAAAGTATAAGTGTTATCTTCGGCTTTGAAAAGTCACTCCCACATCAACCATTCACACAAATCAGTTAGGTAAATTATCAAAATAATTAATTATAAAAGCTACATTAATCAAGTCACTTTCAAGAATGACATGTCAAACCCCAAAATCTCACTAGTAAGAATGACACTCTTAAAAGAAAATAAATCCAATAAAAGCAGTCATTCCAAGGAATGGTAGATTGAGAGAAAATAATAAAAAAATAGTATCGCATCACCTAGATGAAGGAATAATATTTATAGCTTAAAAAAGAATATGATCTCAATATTTATAGCTTAAACCAATATTATTTGTATGCTTTTTTTTTAATGCATCACTATATCTTTTAGTCCATATTATCAACATCTACTTCAAATTATAGTTTCATAAAGCCAATGGCTTTTATTAGGACGTAACATTGCTAGGAAAATTACTAACAAAGAAAGAATTATAGAAAGAACAAAAATATATATTTGAGAAAAAATAGAGATATTTTAGAAATTGCAAGGTGTTTTTATTTATTTATTATTTATTATTCTCTTTTTTCTCTTTTTTTTTTATTTACATATGTGGTGTGTGTTTGTGTGTGCGTGCGCGCACTACTTTTCTGAAAAGGAAAAATCGTCCATATTTTTATCAAACATAAATAGGTGATGGAAAACATAAAAATATAGGGTAATACTCCAAATTGGAGTGGGATATGATGAAATTTTAACAAAAAAAAGTTTTTTTTTTAGTATAGGCTCAAAAGGGGTAACTATGGACACTACACAATAAAGATGACTATAAAAGGCTCACATCAATTAAAGATGGCCTTTCTTTCATTTTTCAGAACTCTAAATATTCCTTCATATCTACTAGCTCAATGGACTTTCAGATGTAGCAACACACAATTTTTTTTTAATTGGTCGACTCAAACAAAAAGATACAAATAGTATATAAAACAATAAGCTGTTAAACTATGAAAAATGGTTGCTCTCTAAGAAAAAATATAGGCTTAAAAACTCATTTGAAACTTATTACAATATGTACATTCCTTGAAATAACTTAATCAATTTCACCTATTAAATTTCTCAATTCACACTTGTCACTAACATTGATATGCAAAGTGGCAAATATAGTGGAATATAACTTAAAGCCAAGATTATACAAATACTAAATTGAGAAGTCATCATATCATCCAATGTCAAAGGATCACACAAAATGTCTTAAATTTTATTATTTTATTATTATTTTTAACTAAATTGTAAGACAAGAAATATGTGTTTCTAGAGTAATTAAAACTCCATATTCAGACATTTTCAACTAAAAAATTTAGAAAAGGCTAGCAAAAGTACAACAACACAACTATTAGTTACTCCACAACCATTAACTATTCTTCGCCCTAACCAGAATGAGACGTTATCCTTAGTATTTGAAAAGACATCACCTAAATATTGCAACACAAGAATAAATTTTCAAATGGAGGGTTAAATCCAATTTTTTTAGAAGACAAGTCTTAATAATTCTCGGTCATCTCCTTTATATACTAGGTGTGTTTTTCTCTATAGCTGCTTGAACAAACTCTTTGTATTTTCCAATAGCGAAAGCCACAAAGCACACAAACGTTCTTGAATTGTCTATTTGAAGTTGCTTTCATTGAGTAAATTCTCAACAACAAATTATGAGTGTTTAAAATAAGCTCATACTTAAAGATCTTGGTGACAAACATAATGACGCACAACTGTAAATTGAGTGGTGTGTTTGTTAAATGAAGTATGAAGTTCGTGGCTTAAAAGTCAAAAGTAAAAAGCAAAGAGAACAAACAGTAAGAAAAGATAAAATTACACCATTAAAAGTAATAATGAAAATGATAAATGAATAGTAAAATAAAAGGATATATAGTGGTAGTGGTCACTGTGGCTTACATCTTCCGCTGGTTTTACGGCCAAAATGACTTAAATGCCTTCTATGGGTCAATGATAGACTTTCCATCTAATTTTATTATAAACTAGCAAACAAGATTGTTTATAATCAAACTATATTGTGATAATCTTTCTAGAATAATGGCTATAACTAAAAAACTACTCACTATAAATATCCACTAGGATGCATTTCAAGAGTCGAAAGGATGTCATCCAATAACTCTTTATTCAAGTCATTCCTAATAGACTAAATCTTGTCTTCCCTGTTATTCAACACTATTGCCAAAGATTTACAAGGACATCTGTTGCAATTTGTCAAGCACACTTATGACAAGAAACTTGGAGCCGTCTAGCTTTTCGTTTTCTTGAATAGTTTCCTTTCCCACAACCAGGTATGTAAGTAATAAATGTGGGATGTAACTGCCCTGCCAATCATGTAACTCCCTTGCCAATTGTATTTTGACTTCAATTAACCAACGAATGTCAACATGGATGTTCTTTCCCATAAGCAGTTGTAAGCGTTCAGATAGACCTTTTTAGATCACGAGTGATTTTCAGGGAGAGAGGGAAATCACTTGTAAAGATTTACAGGAACTAAGTTCTTATTCATACCTTGGTTGGAGAATGTTAGTTATTATGGGAAACTGATAGAACAAACTTTAATAGTTATGGAGTACTATTATCCACCACTTGACCCGGGTAACAAATGACAACACACCAATAAAAAGAATCAATCTAGCAAAAACAAGACACACGTGTAGGCAAACAACAAAATAAAAGCACACAATATAAAAAGTGGGATGTTAACTCACCATCGTTTCTTTATTTAAGTGGATATCATATATACCATCGTCTATTTCCCTAAGTCGTCTTTGTAACTCTTTAAAATAGGATAGTAACATTGGTGGTCATAGATCTAAAATAAGATGTGATTTATAAATTTAAAATGGGCTGCTTAGGTAACGCTTCATATTTAGATGTTTATTAAGGTAGTTGACATATAATACAAATAAATAAATAAAATACAATTGTTAAACAAAAGCACTCAAGTGAGAAACAATCAAATAATTTTAATTAGGAAAATGAAATGACAAAAGATTAAATCACCCAAAGAAAAGACTTAATGAAGATGTGGTGAGCCACTTATATTTATTTTGGTGTCTTCTTCATATTATTGGTGCCAAATATATAGCTTTAATCTTTGACAATTAACTTTAAAAATTACACCAGTCCTTGGATTCTTAATTTCAATGGCCCTATGTAGAAGAATAATATGAACAATAAATAAACTAGACCATCGAGAGCATAATTTACCTGGAATAAATGCAAGTGAGAATCGAATGAAATCATTTTCTGACTGGGAGTAAAAGATTTTCTCAGGACATGTTTGTCATAAAAGATTTTCTTAGGACATGTTTGTCATGAAAGACTTTCATCCATTGCTTGTAATTGTGGGCATTTTTATACACATCATTGCGAATTTCCTCAAGTTCTGCCAACTATAATATTCTTTTCAAACCAACATGTTGCATGTCAGAGTTGAATTTCTTGATGGCCTAGTATGCGCGATGGTCGAGTTCTATAGGTAGGTGATAAGCTTTCCCATAACACTAGCCTATAGTGTGGCATCCCTATAGAGGTCTTAAACTTCATTCGATATGTCCATAATGCATCATTGAGTCTCAATGACTAGTCATTTCTCTTTAGTTTTATCATCTTTTCCAATATGTGCTTTATTTCTCGATTGGAGATCTCGACTCGGCCATTGGTTCATGGATGATATACGACATTCATTTTGTATGTGATGGAGTATTTTGCCAAAAGAGCTTTGAATGATTTGTTGTAAAAATAGGCACCACTATCGCTATTTATCACCCAAGGGAATCCAAAGCGCAAAATAATGTTGCTTTTTAAAAATCCCGTCACCCCCTTGTGATTATTGCTTCTGCATGAAATTGCTTCTACCCACTTTGTTACAGAGTCAACAGCAACCAGTAGGTAGTGATGGCCAAAAGAATGAGGAAAAGGTCCCATAAAATTGACGCCCTACGCATAAAATATCTCGACCACTAAAATATAGTTTAATGGCATCATATTCCTTCGTGTAATGCTTTCCACACACTAGCAGTTGGCACATGATGAACAAAAAGTATAAGCATCTCTAAATAAAGTTGGCCAATAAAAACCACATCAGAAAACTTTAGCAGCTGTCTTTTTATCACTAAAATGACCTCTACAAGCTTGTTGGTGGCAGAATAAAAAGATGTTTTGAAATTCTCTCTCTAGGACTTATCATGTGATAATTTGATTTGCGCATTACTTGAATAAATATGGATCATCCCAAAAGAAATTCTTTATTTCTTCAAACATTTGGCTTTCTCCTGTTTACTTCGATGCTCTAGAAGTTGACTCATAACAAGATAGTTAACTATATTAGTAAATTAATGTATTACTTCTACACTGATTAATTGTTCATCTAGAAATGATTTATACAATGACAATGGTTCTTTAATTGTGTCAAAATTAAGGTAATCTAGCACTATATTTTCTATGCCTTTCTTATCTTTGAACCCAAGGTTGAATTTTTACGAAAGTAATACTTAGCAAATTAATCTAGCCTTTATATCTTTCTTTGTTAGGAGATATTTAAGATCAATATAATCTGTGAACACAAATATTTTGCATTCTATAAGATTAGATCGAATTTTTTTTAATGCAAACACTACTACTAACATTCTTTCTTAATGGTTGAGTAATTCAACTATGCATCATTTAACGTCATACTAGCGTAGTGAATGACATAAGAAATTCGATCAACTATTTGCTCTAATACTACTCCTATTTTATAATAAGATGCATCACATATGAGCTCAAAAAGCAAGTTCCAGTTTGGAGCTGAATTATGAGTGATGAGGTCAATAACTACTTTAATTTTTTAAATACCTTAAGAAATAAATCATCAATAAAAGGTACATCCTTAGCAAGCAAATTACGTAAGGGTTTAGAAATTTTACTAAAATCTTTAATGAAACGTTTATAAAAACTAGCATGCCAAAGGAAAGATCTTATTTTTCTGACTGTTTTAGGTGGAGGAAGATTAAAAATGAGAACTATCTTGGTTTTGTCAACTTTAATACCTTTATTCAAAATGATGTGACCCAAAATAATTCCTTATTTTACCATAAAGTGGCACTTCTTTCAGTTCAAGACCAAATTCTTCTCTATATATCTCTGTAGAACTAGAGAGTTATATGATGCGAACACAAATCAAATGAATCACCAAAAGTAGAAAAATCATCCATAAAGACTTCAAGGAAGCATTCAACCATATTTGAAAAATGCTTAACATGCATTATTGAAATGTAATTGGTGCATTACGTAATCCAAATGACATTCTCTAATATGTAAAAGTACTAAAAAAATAAGAAAAAGTAGTTTTCTCTTGGTCTTTTGGTGTTACAAGAATTTGGTTATATCCCAAGTAGCCATTTAAAAAGCAAAAAAAAAATTATGACCCACTAATCTATCAAGCATTTAATTGATAAATAGTAGAAAAATATTTTTTTTTGTATGTGAGAAAATTCAATTTTCTATAATCAATGCATATCTGCCACCCTGCAGTCGCTCTAATAAATTATTCAGTGTTTACATTAGTAAGTATTGTGACTTCTGACTTTTTGGGTACAACTTGCATAAGATGACCCATGAACTATTAGAAATATGCTAAATGATTCTTGCATATAATAGTTTAAGAATTTTAGCTCTAACAATGTTTTTCATGTTGAGGTTGAATCGACTTTGCATTTTCCTAGTAGGTTTAGCATTTTCGTCAAGATGAATATAATACATGCAATCTACTGGGTTTATATATTATGTCGGTATATTCCATCATAATGCCTCTTTATGCTCTTTTAAAATACCAATAATGTACTCTTTTGCTTATCATCAAGAGAATATGAGATGACCACTAGCAAAATATTTTCATCTCCCAAGAATGCATACTCCAAAGTGTCGGGTTCTAATTTGAGCTCGAGCTTTAATGGTGATTCTGATGATAGACTGAGTTTCTTCCCCGATAGTGCCAGTTACTATATTATTTCTTTCCATTTATTGGTATCCATTGGTGATTACGAATCAAGTAAGGCATTGATCTCGTCAATTGATCGTTGATAACAAAATCTAAATCAAAGTGATTTAAAAACGTGTTTGTAAAATATCATCACTAATGTCAGGTGGAAAAGTATAGTCAACTAATTCTTCACTTCAATCAACATCAACAATTCTATTGTCTCTATTTTGAGGTTGTCTAGCAATGTTAAAAATATTCAACTCCATAGTCATGTTGCCAACAGACAACTGCATATTTTCAATCTTACATTGAATGTAGGTATCGACAGTTGTCAAGAATGGTCGACCTAGAATAATGGGAATATGCTTCTTTGAATTTTGTATTTGTTGAATGTCAATCACAATAAAGTCAACAAGAAAACTTATCTACTTGGATAAGCACATCTTTCACAATACTGCAAGGTATTTTCATAGATCAATCTACAACTTGTAACAAAATTAGAGTTGGGTGTAATTCTCCAATTCAAATTTCAAAAATATTGAGTAAGGAAAAAAATTTACACTAGCTTTTAAGTTCAACAAAGTATTCTTAATTATATGATTCCCTATACTATATGTGATGATAAGGGAGCTTGGATATTTGAATTTTAGAGAAATTTTTTGTTAAAGTATGTGACTAATGTTCTCTATTAAAAAGATCTTCTTTTAGACATGAATACTTCTCTTTTTAGTGTAAAGGTCTTTAAGAAATTTGGTATAAGAAGTCACTTGTTTTATAGTGTCAAACAAAAGGATGTTAACACACACACACCTGTTTAAAGATTTCTATAATTCCACCTATAGAATTTCTCTTCTTTGTTTTAGCTAACCTCTAGGGAAAAGAGCTTTGGAGATATATTCTTGTGGGCCTTTTTCTTTTTTCTCATTTGGTGATGAGTTCTCAGAGTGTAAGAGTGCAACTTGAGTTGTCTTTTTCACTAGCATCTCTACTTTTTTATCGACTTTTTTGCCTTTTTACAAGGTCATGATGGCTTTGACCTCTTCATAGTGCTAGGGCAAACTGGCATTCACTTCATGTACACCCTTAAGATCGGGTTCTGGTAGGCTTGGAAATTTTCCTTTTCTCAATAGTTATTGCCAAAGATTGAGTTGAAGAAGCAAGTTAACCGACCATCTTCTTCAGGTTTGAGATCGATTGAGCTTATGAATTTATGCCAGCTTTAATCTTATTCCACAACTCATCAATGGTGCAATTATATTATTCCAATGTAGAATTAGTCAAATTCTTGAAATTTTAGAGTGCCTCTTCCCATGGTCTAGTTTGCGAGTAACTTCACTTGTGATTGTATTGTCCAAATGGCGACTGAGATATTTGAGGAGCTTGATGAAATGGTTGCAATAGTGGAGCTAGAGCTACTGTTCCATTCTGTTAGAATCTATAAAACCATGAAAGTAAGGATGATCTCTTCATCCAGGATTGTAAGTATCAGAATAAGAGTTGTAATTTTACTGCTTGCTCATCAAATAAATGACATTGCCTTGATCTCGATATGAATCATGGTTAAATTGATTGTAAACATATAGCTCTATTAATTTGGCAGCCGTTAATGATGGTGTTTGTCGAGAAAGTCCTTCAACTATTTCTTGATTTGCCAATATGGACTTCATTTACTCCCTTGATTTTTCTCACATTTTTGAATGATTGGCTTCGTTGTTGGGAATTATTCGCTTGTAACTGGAAGAAATCCTAAATTTCTAATGTACTTTTAGGCATTAGCTCACAACCACTTGTCACCATTAGCCGTTCTTGAACATGTGGCAATAATCCCTCAAACTATTTCTTAACTCACCAATATAGACTTCATTTACTTCCTTAATTTTTCTTACATTCCTTAATGATCGACTTTAATATTGGCAATTATCCACATGTCACTGGAAGAAATGCTAAATTTCTAATATTCTTTTAGGATTTAGCTCATTGCCACTTGTCATCATTAGTTGTTCTTGCACATGTGGCAATAGTCCCTCAAACTATTTCTTGGCTCGCCAACATGGACTTCATCTACTTCCTTGATTTTTCTTGCATTGTTGAATGATTGGCTTCAATATTGGGAATTCTGCACTTGTCACTGGAAGAAATCCTAAATTTCTAACGTGCTTTTAGGATTTAGCTCATTGCCACTTATCATCATTAGTTATTCTTGCACATGCAATAGTCCCTCCAAAAAGTATTGAAATTGGTGCAATTTCTTATACCCACGATGTGGACACTTCAAGAGTAGCCCATTGAATTACTCTTATGCTTCACAAAATTACTTGTCTTCTCTCTGAGTAAACTCTAAGATTTCCTTATGAAATTTTGGTTTTATACACTAGGAAGTATTTAGTTATCATTTGTTCCCATGATGTGATACTATTAGTAGCCAATGTTTTGAACAAAGAATGTGTTAACATGAATATGTTAATAATATTGATTTTGATGATAACAAACTTTAAATGGTTTTTTATTAAAATGTTGGAGCTATCCCTTAATAAATGAAAGCCTTATAATTATTCCAATCATTCTCTTAAAAGATGGACTTTCAAATTAGAAAATGACTCTCTACAAAATCTGGTTTCAAATGTGATTCTAGAAATAAACGGTGAACCGTTTTAATTCAAACGGTTAACCGATTAAAACCAAAGAGCAACATTTTGCCTAAGCTCTAACCGATTAAGAAAAATGGAAAACACAAAAAGCTGGGAACGCTACTGAAATTTAATGATCCTTATAATTATTCCAATCATTCTCTTAAAAGATGGACTTTCAAATTAGAAAATGACTCTCTACAAAATCTGGTTTCAAATGTGATTCTAGAAATAAACGGTGAACCGTTTTAATTCAAACGGTTAACCGATTAAAACCAAAGAGCAACATTTTGCCTAAGCTCTAACCGATTAAGAAAAATGGAAAACACAAAAAGCTGGGAAGGCTACTGAAATTTAATGATGAACCATTTATTTAAATGGTTAACCGATAAAATCTAGAATTGAAGGTTATACTCTTCTGACACCGTTTAACAAAACTGGATAAGGCTAAATTGCTTTACAGGTTACTGGAAACAAACGGCGAACCGTTTATTACAAACGGTCAACTGATAATATCTAGAGAGGTTACCTCATGCAACTCCTTAACCGTTTAATGTAAACGGATAACTGATGTTCATCTTGCAGGTCTCTGGAATTTAATGGCGAAAGGGTAATCCTAAACGGCAAACCGTTTATTTAAAATTTTTGACTAGCCTAAACAGTTAACCGTTAATGGTTAACGACGAACCGTTTTCGGGCCTACAGCTTGTAACGACTAATTTTTCAGCTCCAAATATAAATAAGCTCATTCAAATTCAAAGAAGATTGATCACAACTCGACTATTGAGCTTATACTCGAGAATACAATCTTCATAGAGCTTTGAACACATTCTTGCTTCATTTATTCATATATTGGGCATCATTGTGTAATCTTAAATATTGTGAGAGGCAAAACAAATTGTAATCTTTTATTTTGAGTGATTGTAAGTGTTGGGATACACTTAGGTTAAAGAGATTGGGATAATCTCTTGTTGTAAAGGTTATTGACACCTTAGAAGTCAAGTGTAAGCATTCGAAGCCTTGGAGGCTTGCTTAGTAGAATTCTCAAGCTCGGAAAGCTTGGAGGCGTAGACGTAGGTGAGCTTGGCCGAACCACGTAAAAATCTCGGTGTTTGAATCTCTCTTCCCTTATCCTTTTTGTTGTGGGTAACTTAATTATGATTGCTTTGAATTTGTTTCATATTTGCATTGAGTTTTTATTTATAAATTGCATAATTTTTAGAATTCCAATTCACCCCCCTCTTGGGTTGCACTACTAGAATTTCATTTGGTATCAGAGCCTTGTTCTCTTGTTAGGACTTAATCGTCTAGAGTAAAAGATCCATGGCAACCCTAAATGACTCAACCTTTAGAGAAGGGCAATTCACAACTAGACTTCCGTTCTTTGACGGTAATGACTATGCCTATTAGAAAACTAGAATGAAAATCTATTTGCAAGCCTGAGATTATGAAATTTGGGAAGTTGTTTGTGATGGTCCATTCATGCCTATGTTTAAAGATGAAGTAGGAGATGATATTCCTAAACCATCAAGTCAATGGAGTGAATTAGAAAAGAGAAAAATGTCCCTAAACTCCAAGGCTATGAATGCTTTGTTTTGTGCTCTTGATAAGAAAGAATTCCATAGAGTATCTAGTTGTGAAAGTGCACAAGAAATATTGAATAAATTTGAAGTTGTCTATTAAGGGACAAATCAAGTTAAAGAGTCTAAAATTAGTAGATACACTCGTCAATATGAGTTGTTCCAAATGGAACAAAATGAAAGTGTGTATTCTATGTATACTAGATTTACGGACATAGTAAACACCCTAGGTGCCTTAGGGAAGACCTTCTCAAATAGCGAGAAAGTTAAGAAAATCATTAGGTCACTTCCAAAAGAATGGAGACTTAAAAGAACCGCCATTGAAGAGGCCAAAAATTTAAATACTTTACCTCTTGATGATTTAATTGGTTCTCTCATTTCATATGAAGAAGACTTGGCAGCAGAAATAATGGACGGGGATAAGAAGAAAAGCATTGCTCTCAAAGCCTCAAAATATGAGAGTGATAGAGATAGTGAACCAGATGATGAAGAGTTAGCCATGCTAGCAAGGAGGTTCAGAAAGTTTTTCAAGAAAACTGGAGAGCGAAGAAAATTCAAAAACTTCAAGAACCAAAGGGAAAAGAAAGAGGTAATCACATGCTATGAGTGCAAGAAGCCTGGCCATATAAGATTAGAATGCCCACTTATCAACAAACTCAAGAAGAAAGCCATGGTTGCAACTTGGGACGATAGCGAGGAAGATTCAAGTGATGAAGAAGGATTGCAAGAAGTATCAAATCTAGCGCTTATGGCAATAGGAGAGGATGATAATCTCAATGAGGTAAGTGATCCCACTTATGATGAATTGTATAATGCTTTTAAAGAATTGCATAATGAGTTGATGAAGATTGGTAAAAAGAATATATGTCTTAAAAAAGAAATGGCAAAGCTTAAAAATGAAAATGAATCTCTAAATGCGAAAATTACATGTCTAGAAGTAGAGAACAAAGCATTGCATGATGAAATTGCATTATTAAATGAGAAACCTAGTATCTCACATGAGCATTTAGAATCACACAGAGATGATTTGAAAAATGAAAACGAAATGCTTAAGAAAAATAGCAATGAGTTGAATGAGATTGTTTTGAAATTTACAAATGGGCAAAAGATGTTAGATAATATGCTTAACTCTATCTTCTTTGTTTGAACCGCAAGCAGGAGCGGAGCCACATCTAGCTCTATGAATCAAACTCTTCCTTAGACCAAAGAAACTTCCCTTTCGACTAAAGAGGTAAAAGCTGAAACAGCAACTATTTTTGAGTCAAAGGAGGACTTGGGTATAAGCCTAACTTGAAGTAAAAGTATTATAAGAATTATTTTGTTCAAGCTACCTCCACAAGTGATCATAAGATTGTTTGCCATTATTGTAATCAAAATGGTCACATGAAATATAGATGTCCCGTGAAAAGGAATGCATATTATGGTGTCAAATGTATTTGGGTTCCAAAAGGAACCATTGCTAACTCTCAAGGACCCAAAAAGTTTTGGGTACCTAAAACTTGAGATTTTCTTTGTAAAGATTGAAGAAGAAGAAAAATAAATGGTACTTGGACAGTGGTTGCTCAAGGCACATGTCTGGAAACTATGCATGGTTCTCAAGCTTCACCAAAATTGAAAATGGTGGAGACGTATCTTTTGAAGATAACTCAAAAGGAAAAATTCTTGGAATTAGAAATGCTGGTAAAGTTTCCTCAACTCTAATTGAAAATGTATGTTTGGTTGAGAACTTGAAACACAACTTAATTAGTATTAGTCAATTATGTGACAAATGTTATAAAGTTACATTTGATAAATTTAGTTGTGTTATTAAGAATTCGTGTGATGGCAAGATCATGTTTGTTGGGAATAGATGTGGTAATGTTTATATCATTGACATAGAATGTGCATCTACTCTTGATAAATGCTTTTCGGCATTGCATGATGATAGTTGGTTATGACATAGAAGGTTAGGACATGCAAGCATGAATTTAATTTCAAAGATTTCCAAAAATGATCTAGTTAAAGGTCTTCCAAAAATTAGTTTTAAAAAAGATAAAATTTGTGAAGCATGCCAATTTAGTAAACAAATCAAAACCTCTTTCAAAAGCAAAAATCATATTTATACTTCAAAACCACTTCACTTACTTCATATAGATTTATTTGGACCTTCAAGGTATGCTAGCTTAAATGGAAAATATTACACTTTTGTAATTGTTGATGATTTTTCAAGATACACATGGGTATTATTCTTATCTAATAAGGATGATGCTCTTGATGCTTTTAAAATACTTTGTAAGAAAATTCAAAATGAAAAAGGGCATGGGATTGCATGTATTAGAAGTAATCATGGAGGAGAATTTGAAAATCATGCATTTGAGATTTTTTTGCAATAATCTTGGCATTGAGCATCAATTTTCATCACCTAGGACTCCACAACAAAATGGAGTTGTTGAGAGAAAAAATAGGTCTATTTAAGAAATGACTAAGACCATGTTAAATGAAAATGCATTACCAAAATATTTTTGGGCCGAAGCCGTCAATACCGCTTGTTATATTTTAAATCGGGTGTTGATTAGACCTTATCTCAATAAAACTCCCTATGAGCTTTGGAAAGATAGAAAACCCAACATTGGTTATTTCAAAGTTTTTGGATGCAAATGTTTTATTTTAAACACAAAAGATAATCTTGGTAAATTTGATCCAAAATCTGATGTTGGCATTTTTCTTGAGTATTCAAACTCAAGCAAAGCTTATAGAGTTTATAATAAAAGAACTTTAGTTGTGGAAGAATCCATGCATGTTACGTTTGATGAATCTAACCCCTCCTCTATGGAGAAAGGAGTTGCTAATGATGATGCAGATGGAGAGCTACAAGAAGAATCGTCAACAGAGAATCAAGAGAATGCACCACAAGAAAATCAAGAGGATAGACAAGAAGAACAAACAAATATGGAGCTGGATCAACAAGAAGATATTTCTCAAGCACTCCCCAATGAGTGTAGGTATGTCTCTTCTCACCCTAAGGATGTAATTTTAGGAGATCCCTCACGAGGTGTCACAACTAGATCATCACTTAGGAATACTTGTGAGCATAATGCATTCATTTCTCAAATTGAACCCAAATCCTTTGCGGATGCGGAAAATGATGAATCTTGGATTTTGGCAATGCAAGAGGAGTTAAATCAATTTAAAAGAAACAATGTGTGGGAATTAGTTCCTAAACCGAAACATTAATCCGTCATAGGTACTAAATGGATATTTAAAAATAAGATGGATGAATCCGGTGTGGTTGTAAGGAATAAAGCAAAGCTGATTAGTGGCTCAAGGTTACAACCAAGAAGAAGGAATTGATTTTGATGAAACTTTTGCACCCGTAGCTAGACTAGAATCAATTAGAATGTTGCTGGCATTTGCTTGTCATAAAGATTTCATTTTATTTCAAATGGATGTGAAAAATACTTTTTTAAATGGTTATATTATGGAAGAAGTACATGTAAAACAACCCCCTGGTTTTGAAAATGAAAAATTTTCAAATCATGTTTATAAGTTGTTTAAAGCCTTGTATGGATTAAAACAAGCACCTAGAGCATGGTATGATAGGCTTAAGAATTTCTTATTAGAAAATGCTTTTTCCATGGGTAAAGTGGATACTACTCTCTTTGTTAAGCATAAGAACCAAGATACACTTATTGTTCAAATTTATGTTGATGATATTATTTTTTATTCTACTAATGAGTTGTTGTGTAAAGAGTTTTCATCGTGTATGAGCAAAGAATTTGAGATGAGTATGATGGGAGAATTGAAGTACTTCCTTAGACTACAAATAAAACAAAATGAGGAAGAAATTTTTATAAATCAAGCCAAGTATGTAAAAGATCTGCTCAAAAGATTCGACATTGATGACTCAAAGACCAAAAATACACCAATGAGTACAACAACCAAGCTCAACAAAGATGAAAAAGGCAAAGAAGTGGATATCAAAATGTATCGAGGTATGATCGGATCTTTACTTTATTTAACTGCAAGTAGACCAGATATCATATTTAGTGTATGCTTGTGCGCAAGATTTCAATCATGTCCCAAGGAATCTCATTTGCTTGCTGTTAAAAGAATTTTTCGTTATTTGAGTGGAACCATAGATATTCGACTTTGGTATCCTAGGGGAACTCATATAGATTTAACATGCTATTCGGATGCGGACTTTGCCGGTTATAAAATTAATAGGAAAAGCACTAGTGGAACTTACTATATTCTAGGTCACTCACTTGTTTCATGATTTAGCAAGAAACAAAATTCTATTGCACTTTCAACTATCGAGGCTGAATATATAGTTGCAGGAAGTTGTTGTGTGCAAGCTCTTTAGATGAAACAAACACTTAGAGATTATGGTATTAACCTAGAACAAATTCCTATTAAGTGTGATAATATTAGTGCTATAAATCTTTCAAAGAATCACATTCAACACTCTAGAACCAAGCATATAGAAATAAGACATCATTTCTTGAGAGATCATGTTGAAAAGAGAGATATTGCATTAGAGTTTATTTCTACAGAAAAACAACTCGCCGATATTTTTACCAAACCCCTTGGCGAAGAACAATTTTCGAAAATTCGGCATGAACTTGGGATGATGAAATTTTCACATTAACGTCTCTATTCATGCTATTGAGTGTACTGAATTGATAGACTTATTGGTGATTTAATATTTAAGAAATGCTTAAACTTGATATTCAAATGATGTATTTGCTTTGTTAATTCTTGATTGATTATATGAATTAATTGCTTGAGTACATGTTCATGAATCATGCATTAAAATGGCTCATAAAATATTTTTAGATCAATTAAATGATCTTGGAATGTATTATTTGCTGGCAAAAAATTAAATGTGCGAAATTATAGATAAAATAAATGGATAACCGTTTCCAATAAACGGTGAACCGTTTTATTCCAAAAACGAGATTATATGTTTGTATTTTTTACTCTTTCACCGTTTGATGCAAACGGTAAACCGTTTAAAAACGGAGAGTCCTCTAACAAGTTACTCCTTAGCCGTTAAGAGCTTAAGCTTTCACCGTTTCTCATTCTTTAGCCTCTGGAAGTTACCCCTTAACCGTTTAAATAAACGGTTAACCATTTTCGTGAATATAAAATTGTTCAAAGGTTTTTCTTCTCCTTCTCCAGTTACCCTTTCACCGTTTCAGCCATTGTTGCGCAGCCGAAGGTTCCTCTGCCCTCAAACCTTTATTTTTCTGGTTTTTCTTACCAAATCAAACCTATAAAATCATTTCTTATCTCCTTTAGAACACTTTCACCGATTCAAATCTTCAAATCAAGCCAAAAATTGAAAAATCCCAAATCAAAACCCTAACTGCCGTCGTTTGAATTTCTTCGTTTTTAACCTAATTCTTCCCCTTCTTAAACCAAATTGAGTATCAAAATCATATCCTCTACTTATTCCTAAGCAAATAATTGGTTCATTTTCTTCTCATCACATCTCTCCCGCAATTTTCAAACTCTGTTGTGCTTCACCATGGCTGAAGCCCCTCGGAGAAATCTCAGGCGAAAATCTGTGCCTTCAAGGAACCTTATACCACCACAGGAAGTCTCTGAATTTGCAAGAATTCATTTCCCCATGCCTTCCTTGGCAAAACGGTTCGAGGATCACTTCAATGGTAGAAAGGTACTTGACTCTTCCTATGTTGAAATAGATGATTTTAGTACTTTAGTTGTTTGTGGTAGAAACATTAGGGATATGCTTTAGCCTTAGGAGTCTGCCATTGATTTTGATGACCGAGTTTATCCCAACTTAGTGCGAGTCTTTTATTCGAACATGGAAATCTCCACAACTCGCCTAAATAGGATAGTTACTCAAGTCGGTGGTGTGCCTATTGAATTTGATGATGCGGATCTAGCTGACTTTTTTGGTATTTCTAGTGAGGGTCATGATATTTACACCTCTAGGAAAGCCCTTCACTTTGACAGTTTTTGTCATACTGATGGAGTCCGTAATATTTGTCGTCGTCGAGACTTATCTGATGAGATTTGTCTTTAACCTTTTTTGGTCTCAACTTTTACCTCTCCAAGTTCGCATTCTTCACTCTATCTTACAGCACATAGTGACACCTAGGAAGGGTCACTCGGATGAGGTTACGAAGTTGGACGTTGGCCTCTTAGATAGTCTCATTTCAGGCCGTCTCATTAACCTCGGCTATGTTATTGTGCGGCACATGTTGAGTACTCCCGTGGTTAACCACCACTTGCTTCCATATGGCAGTATCATTAATAAGATACTGCAACGCTTTGAGGTCCCTCTTCTCGATACCGGTTATATATAGACCAATATCGGCTTTTATAGGAAGAATGAAGAGTGGATAAAGACCAATAACTCCAAAAACCGGGATACCTTGATTTCTCCGGAAGACGATCGGATGCTCAACGATGTCTATCCTCCTGATAAGCTTCCAGATTTTCGCTTAGGAGCTCATCCTCATCCTCCACGTCGACGTTTTTTCCCTCGGCCTCCAGCTGACTCTAACTCTGAGGAGCATGCGATGGATGCTGACATTCCCTCCTCTTCCGAGCCATCTCTAGCTCCCGAGCAGCCTCCTGCTTCTGAGCCATCTGCTGTTCCTGAGCAGCCATCTGCTTCTGTGCCACCTCCAGCTCCAGTTCAGTCCCCTGCTTCAGACGTTGTGCAGCAGTTGATTGCTGATGTTCACCGAATTTCAGAGCGCCAGCAGCTGATTCTTGATCGGTTGGACACTTTTTCCCGTGACCACCAGCAGCTATGTTCTGACTTTCAGACCTTCCAGCAGCAGAGCATTTGAGGTCCCTCTTCTCGATACCGGTTATATACAGACCAAACGGATTGGTTCCGAGGCCATGACTAGTATCGGCTTTTATAGGAAGAATGAAGAGTGGATAAAGACCAATAACTCAAAAAACCGGGATACCTTGATTTCTCCGGAAGACGATCGGATGCTCAACGATGTCCATCCTCCTGATAAGCTTCCAGATTTTCGATTAGGAGCTCATCCTCATCCTCCACGTCGACGTTTTTTCCCTCGGCCTCCAGCTGACTCTGACTCTGAGGAGCATGCGATGGATGCTGACATTCCCTCCTCTTCCGAGCCATCTCTAGCTCCCGAGCAGCCTCCTGCTTCTGAGCCATCTGCTGTTCCTGAGCAGCCATCTGCTTCTGTGCCACCTCCAGCTCCAGTTCAGTCCCCTGCTTCAGACGTTGTGCAGCAGTTGATTGCTGATGTTCACCGAATTTCAGAGCGCCAGCAGCTGATTCTTGATCGGTTGGACACTTTTTCCCGTGACCACCAGCAGCTATGTTCTGACTTTCAGACCTTCCAGCAGCAGAGCATTTGAGGTCCCTCTTCTCGATACCGGTTATATACAGACCAAACGGATTGGTTCCGAGGCCATGACTAGTATCGGCTTTTATAGGAAGAATGAAGAGTGGATAAAGACCAATAACTCCAAAAACCGGGATACCTTGATTTCTCCGGAAGACGATCGGATGCTCAACGATGTCCATCCTCCTGATAAGCTTCCAGATTTTCGATTAGGAGCTCATCCTCATCCTCCACGTCGACGTTTTTTCCCTCGGCCTCCAGCTGACTCTGACTCTGAGGAGCATGCGATGGATGCTGACATTCCCTCCTCTTCCGAGCCATCTCTAGCTCCCGAGCAGCCTCCTGCTTCTGAGCCATCTGCTGTTCCTGAGCAGCCATCTGCTTCTGTGCCACCTCCAGCTCCAGTTCAGTCCCCTGCTTCAGACGTTGTGCAGCAGTTGATTGCTGATGTTCACCGAATTTCAGAGCGCCAGCAGCTGATTCTTGATCGGTTGGACACTTTTTCCCGTGACCACCAGCAGCTATGTTCTGACTTTCAGACCTTCCAGCAGCAGAGCATTTGAGGTCCCTCTTCTCGATACCGGTTATATACAGACCAAACGGATTGGTTCCGAGGCCATGACTAGTATCGCCTTTTATAGGAAGAATGAAGAGTGGATAAAGACCAATAACTCCAAAAACCGGGATACCTTGATTTCTCCGGAAGACGATCGGATGCTCAACGATGTCCATCCTCCTGATAAGCTTCCAGATTTTCGATTAGGAGCTCATCCTCATCCTCCACGTCGACGTTTTTTCCCTCGGCCTCCAGCTGACTCTGACTCTGAGGAGCATGCGATGGATGCTGACATTCCCTCCTCTTCCGAGCCATCTCTAGCTCCCGAGCAGCCTCCTGCTTCTGAGCCATCTGCTGTTCCTGAGCAGCCATCTGCTTCTGTGCCACCTCCAGCTCCAGTTCAGTCCCCTGCTTCAGACGTTGTGCAGCAGTTGATTGCTGATGTTCACCGAATTTCAGAGCGCCAGCAGCAGATTCTTGATCGGTTGGACACTTTTTCCCGTGACCACCAGTAGCTATGTTCTGACTCTCAGACCTTCCAGCAGCAGAGCATTTGAGGTCCCTCTTCTCGATACCGGTTATATACAGACCAAACGGATTGGTTCCGAGGCCATGACTAGTATCGCCTTTTATAGGAAGAATGAAGAGTGGATAAAGACCAATAACTCCAAAAACCGGGATACCTTGATTTCTCCGGAAGACGATCGGATGCTCAACGATGTCCATCCTCCTGATAAGCTTCCAGATTTTCGATTAGGAGCTCATCCTCATCCTCCACGTCGACGTTTTTTCCCTCGGCCTCCAGCTGACTCTGACTCTGAGGAGCATGCGATGGATGCTGACATTCCCTCCTCTTCCGAGCCATCTCTAGCTCCCGAGCAGCCTCCTGCTTCTGAGCCATCTGCTGTTCCTGAGCAGCCATCTGCTTCTGTGCCACCTCCAGCTCCAGTTCAGTCCCCTGCTTCAGACGTTGTGCAGCAGTTGATTGCTGATGTTCACCGAATTTCAGAGCGCCAGCAGCTGATTCTTGATCGGTTGGACACTTTTTCCCGTGACCACCAGCAGCTATGTTCTGACTTTCAGACCTTCCAGCAGCAGAGCATTTGAGGTCCCTCTTCTCGATACCGGTTATATACAGACCAAACGGATTGGTTCCGAGGCCATGACTAGTATCGGCTTTTATAGGAAGAATGAAGAGTGGATAAAGACCAATAACTCAAAAAACCGGGATACCTTGATTTCTCCGGAAGACGATCGGATGCTCAACGATGTCCATCCTCCTGATAAGCTTCCAGATTTCGATTAGGAGCACATCCTCATCCTCCACGTCGACGTTTTTTCCCTCGGCCTCCAGCTGACTCTGACTCTGAGGAGCATGCGATGGATGCTGACATTCCCTCCTCATCCGAGCTATCTCTAGCTCCCGAGCAGCCTCCTGCTTCTGAGCCATCTGCTGTTCCTGAGCAGCCATCTGCTTCTGTGCCACCTCCAGCTCCAGTTCAGTCCCCTGCTTCAGACGTTGTACAGCAGTTGATTGCTGATGTTCACCGAATTTCAGAGCGCCAGCAGCTGATTCTTGATCGGTTGCACACTTTTTCCCGTGACCACCAGCAGCTATGTTCTGACTTTCAGACCTTCTAGCAGCAGAGCATTGATCAGCAGCTTGAGATTATCGCTGGACAGCACACTCTTCTCAGCTATTTCGGTTATGATCCGGGGAGCACATCTTCTCCACGTCCATAGTTTCTGAGTTCTATTTTCGCACATACATTTCATATTTTGGTTGTTTGTGTGTTGCCATTTATATTTTTATAGACACTGCTACCTCTATATGCTCTTTATGGCTTTTGATGACATGTTTTTGTGATGTTCTTGATGTTGGATGACTTGATATTGGTTGATGAGATTGTTAGTTTATTGGTTAATGAAGTCTTAGTTTGTTTGTTCCTGGCATTGTTGGATGATGGAGTTGTTGTAAATCTATTTTAGAAGTGTTTAATATCCTTTTGTATTAGTGGTTTTACTCCATTTTAAGGGGAAACTCTGCCAAAATTTTCGCTCGCCAAAACCGTGTATCTTCTTTAACGGATTTTCGATTTTCCTTTCTCTCTTTTCTTTTTGATGATGAGGGGGAGATTTGAAATGAATTAAAAAATGTTTTCTTGAGCAAAAATCTTTTTATTGGACATTTCTTAATTTTGCCATACATTTAGGGGGAGCATGTATTAAGGGGGAGTAAAATATTGAACGAAGTTTGTCATAATAAAAAAGGGGGAGATTGTTAACATGAATATGTTAATAATATTGATTTTGATGATAACAAACTTTAAATGGTTTTTGATTAAAATGTTGGAGCTATCCCTTAATAAATGAAAGCCTTATAATCATTCTAATCATTCTCTTAAAAGATGGACTTTCAAATTAGAAAATGTCTCTCTGCAAAATCTGGTTTCAAATGTGATTCTGGATATAAACGGTGAACCATTTTATTTCAAACGGTTAACCGATTAAAACCAGAGAGCAACATTTTCCCTAAGCTCTAACCGATTAAGAAAAACGAAAAACACAAAAAGTTAAGAAGGCTACTGAAATTTAACGGCAAACCATTTATTTAAACGGTTAACCGATAAAATCCAGAATTGATGGTTATACTCTTCTGGCACCGTTTAACAAAACCAGATAAGGCTAAATTGCTTTGCAGGTTACTGGAAACAAGCGGCGAGCCATTTATTATAAACGATCAATGGATAATATAAAGAGAGGTCACTTCATGCAACTCCTTAACCGTTTAATGTAAACGGATAACTGATGTTCATCTTGCAGGTCTCTATAATTTAACGACGAAAGGGTAATCCTAAACGGCAAACCGTTTATTTAAAATTTGGCCCAATGGTAACTTTTGACCAGCCTAAACGGTTAACCGTTAATGATTAATGGCGAACCGTTTTCAGGCCGACAGCTTGTAACGGCTAGTTTTTCAGCTCCAAATATAAATAAACTCATTCAAATTCAAAGAAGATTGATCACAACATGACTATTGAGCTTATTCTCGAGAATACAATCTTCATAGAGCTTTGAACACATTCTTGCTTCATCTATTCACATATTGGGCATCATTGTGTAATCTTAAATATTGTGAGAGGCAAAACAAATTTGTAATCTTTTATTTTGAGTGATTGTAAGTGTTGGGATACACTTGGGTTAAAGAGATTGGGATAATCTCTTGTTGTAAACGTTATTGACACCTTGGAAGTCAAGTGTAAGCATTTGAAGCCTTGGAGGCTTGCTTAGTGGAATCCTCAAGCTCAGAAAGATTGGAGGCGTGGACGTAGGCGAGGTTGATCGAATCACGTAAAAATCTCGGTGTTTGAATCTCTCTTCCCTTATCCTTTTTGTTGTGGGTAATTTAATTGTGATTGCTTTGAATTTGTTTCATATTTGCATTGAGTTTTTATTTATAAATTGAATAATTTTTAGAATTCCAATTCACCTCCCCTCTTAGGTTGCACTATTAGAATTTTAGAATGAGCTCCAACCTTTAGAGAAAATGAAAACAATCTAAGCTTAACATCTTCATCTTAGAATTTTTTTTATATTCAAGAGTTTGGCAAACAGCAAGAAAATCATTCAAATGATTATATGGTCTTCGTTTTCTATGTCATAGAATGATGGGAGACAATTTAGCACACTAGGTTTTTACTTGAAACTTCTAGCAGTTACATTTGGATATCTTATGTATGAGGTGCTTAAATTAGCTAAGAGACTAAAGTAATCCTTAAATGGCCTCTCTTGTGGTGCTTGTGGTTGTTGTTCCAAATCTATTTAATTTTATCCTAAATTTTAACCTTTGATGCAATGTACCTATCTGTACGAAGTGTTTTTTTTTTCCAATTCAAGATCTATAAGTTCTAGATCATATGATTGTAACCTTCGACCGTGCATGTAAAAAGCACGTAAAATTAAATACAAAACTACTGAAAATAAAGAGAGAAGAGAAGTTACGATATTGACCTTATCACGTTATTACACACTTACTACAAAAACACACTCAAAACCTGCACACAAATTTACTTATACAATATTTACAAAGAAAATTGACTCTATAAATTAAAATGACTTATATCATCGGCAATGGTACCAAAAATTTGTTATGTAAATTTTATTGAACTCACAAAAATATCGTAGTATAGGTTTATAGTCACAAGTGTCGATCCCACAAGTAGATAGCTTTAATGATGTGTAGGGTTAATTTTCCAAGTTTGTTTGTAAATTAGTTGGATGTGGTTTTTTTAGCAGTATTTAAAAAATGGCAGAAATAAATTAAAGACGCAACAATGCTAATAGAGCACTTAACTCTCTAGATTCACACTCAACACTTCACCAAAGGCTTAATATTCATTTTTAGTTCCAATTAATTTATGAGAGGGTATTTCCACTCCTCATGGTTGTCATGTGGTTGCAATGTGTGGACCAGGTTGATAATGACCATCTTTAATCACCATGCCAAGAAAGTCAATTGATTCCTGTTTCAGACACCCCACGGCTTTCCTACATTGCTATGATTACGGCAAATCAAACTTGCCAGGACCCAGCGCACCCAAGCGATGTGGGATTTACAACAACTACCTGCCCACCCACCCGCCAGACTCTGGTTGAGAGCTTTGAGCTTTCTGATCTCTATTTATTTTTTATTAAACTCTGGTCCCCATATGTGGTTGTTGATCATTCGTCTGCCAGGGGAAAATAATCTTCTGCTAAATGTGGTGTCAAGTACATGATGGTCCAGGTGATAATTATCTTATTATCAACAATATGGCAAGATTATCTACTAAATAGCTTAGATGCATTCTCTATAAACAGTGAGTCAAGATAAACCACTAACACTATAAGGAAGTTTCTCGCTAATTAATATAGTGTAAAGTGCTCATCATGCTAAATAGTAATGATCTTCGACTAGGGAGCCAATATATTGCGTAAAATTTAGACAAGATTAGTATTTTCTTTCAATGATAAGTCAGAACTAACACATAAATCAAAGAGAACGGGTTAATAAACTTTCTAACACTACTACAAAAATGAATTTGACTGACACTTTGTAATGTGCACCATTTTTTGCTTTTAACAAATAGACATTACAAATTATTGATACTATTGTGTCAGCAAATTAAACATTAGTAATTACTGACACTAAAGTATAAGAGATTAAAAAAATAACATTAAAATTTGTTATAATTCTAGCTTGAACCTAAGACTTGTAAAATTCAAAATTTTAATATTTAGAGTTTAAGTTAATACAACAGTTACTGCATTAACACAGTCCCCAAGACCAATTTCATTGAGCCTCCATCAATTCCCAAACATATGAGTGGTTTAATTTAATGCTTGGCCCACACCTAATACTATGTAATATCACACACCAAACATACCCTAAATGTATGAATTATCATTTCATACACCTAAGGTTATTTGTGAACTGTATTTTCATGGTTCTGATGTTTATTACACAACTTGGAGTTGGCATGGGGAAAATGTCCATGATGCACCACTTCCTAATGTAGATTAGATGTTCCATTTGAGTTTACGGACTATGATAATGGTAACATAATAAATATGGTTAACGATGATTGTAAGGATTATGCTACAGAACCTAAAGCATTTAAAGAACTTCTAGAATAGGTTGAGAAACTTTTCTACCCAAGATGCACAAATTTCACTAAGTTAGGCACTTTGGTTAGCTTGTTCAATATAAAGGGTAAATTTTGGTGGTCTGACACAAATCTTACCGAGTTAATGGGTCATCTCGCCAAGTTGCTTTCTGAAAGTAATAAAATTCCTATGTCTATTTACGAGGCCAAAAAGCCAATGTCCACTTTAGGCTTAAAATATGTGAAAATACATTATTGCCCAAATGATTGAATACTCTGTAGGAGCCATATAATTTGGGTAAGTCAATAAGAATCACTATTGCTGTCATTTTGAGAAAAATTCCAAGACTCAATCCTTCAATTCCAAAAGATTATACAAATTATCAGAGCAAAAGAATTGGAAGTACTTAAAAGCAATTGGACTTTGACTATGCTGATGGTATATATAAGATTTATCTTGATAGCCCAACAAAAAAGGCACTTTTGAAAAGGATAAAACCAAAAAAAATTGCAGTACAACATATGAGGAATACAATGAGTAAAATAGCAAAGCACCAGAACAGCCATCCGATGTTGCAGCTATTTGGAAAATTGTGTGATAAATACTTGCCTGGTGAAAATAATGGTGTTCTAACATAGATAGTTGATAATAATGTATTCCAAAGAGATTCTTGTGCTTATATTGGGAATAAACATTGTGTGAATTGTTGTCAACATAAGCACTTAAGAGTAAATGCTCTTCAAGTATATATTATGTAAGTTGTTTTATTATTTTTCTTTACATTATTTTATATCAATTTGGGGTACTTGTTTTGTTGATGCACTTATTTTCTATTCAGGATGTTGGATTTTACTATTCCACCACCCAGAAATGGAAAAAAAAACCATTCGGATTCATGTGTCCAAGTTTGGTTTGCCCAATAAATTCAAAGGCTACACAAAGATTTCTTTTGCAACTCTTTCTTAATTAATGGTTATGTTTTTTGCATTTTTTTTCTTATTGCCTTCTCCTATTATAGCTACCATCGGGCAATAGTTGTGTTTGATATGGTGAAAAAGGAAGAATTTGATATCGATCCTATGTAGTCCAGTCATGAAACTGATTTTCGAATAGCTGCTTAAAATGTATGTATGTCAATCCATTTCCTGAAATTGATATTTTAAGTTTCTTCAATATGATTAAGAGATAACAGTTTAGTTTTTCATATAGCACTGGGACAATCTTCACAACGGAGAATGATAAGGAAAAATGGAGTTATAATATTAAGATGAGATTTGTGAAGGTAAAAATAAAAAAATTAACCCTACAAAAACAATATGTGCCTATCGATTACCTTAACTAAAATGGATGGGTTTTGCAAGATAATTTTTCTTTTTCTTTTCTTGCATAAACATGCTTCGAAACAAAATATGGCAAATTTGGAGTATGGTTGTATGTGTTAAGATACATGAAAGAAAATATAGCAAATGTTAGTTTGTCAATGAACAATGCAAATTAATTATGAGATATCTTAACTTTCTTTTATTTCATATGTGTGACATTATTTATGAAGTTTGACGATATTAATCTTGTGAATGACGGTATAATGGAAAGAAAGTATATGCTCATGATGAATTAGCAGAGGTTCGTTTGGAGTGGACTAATCATTTTTCAAACATCCTTATTGCATCAGCAAAATGGTTAGTATGAGTATGAAACTATAAGTATTATTTGTGAAAAATTATTGAAATTAAAGTTGTAGTATCAAATTATAATGGTTGTTGTTAAGGATTGTATAAATGTTACGCATTTGATAATAATGGGTATTTTGATTGATTCTACATAGAGTGGCTTGCTGAGTTTGGGTTGGAATGTTTCTGAGTATATGCCTAGTATTAGAGTGTTGTTGGAGGATTGTAGGTTGCTGGGTATGTGACTGGAATTAGAGTGTTGTTGGAAGATGGTATTGCTGCTGTAAGTTTTGCTGGAAGTCTTGCTAGAAGTCATGTTGTTGGAATAATTGCATTAATTTTTTAAAATTCTATTGGGTAACTTGGCTTGGTGGTTGGAATTTTAATTGCTTTTCTTGGAACTTGATTGGAATTTAACTGTTGTTTTATAATTTTATGTTTTTTTTTTCAATTTGGGATGTTTTATCATGTGTTGGTGGTGATCATGTTGGATACAAATGTATTTTTGAAATTAATTTGTTGGATTGAATGGATTTTAATTAATATTAATTGCTTTTGGTTATTGTGATGATATTTGTTTTATTAATTAACTAAATTTGTCAATAGGAATTCATCAAAGAATTATAATTACAATCTAACGTTTTAAAAAAATCATAACTAGATCTTCTATATAAGGGCTAAAAATGAGGTCCTATTCAATGAAGTAAATTATTTTTTATTCAATTAATTCCCTATATGTATGCTATAACGCTAATGGTTCTTGTTTCACATGTTTAGCTGAATATAGTTATATCATGCATTATTAATTGTTAGTATTGATAGTTGACTCATCTATAAAGTTTATATATGATTATCTTTGATTCTATATATTTCATTAAATTGTTTACACAGAGTACTAAGGAAAACTTTGACTTTTTATTTTCAATGTTATTTTAATGGGTTTGCTTAGACATCATACTTTTAAGTAGAAAAAAAAACCTAAATAAGATTAATTTTACTTGCGCTTGATATTTTATATTCATGTGTAGACATAGATTGATTTCTAATTTTTACTTAAAAATTAGGAATTGATTGGTAATACAATAATTGTTAAGTTGGACTATGGTAGATTCTGAGACCTCAATAGCTTCAATTTCTTGAGTTCTTATGTTAATTTACTCGTTTTAATTTTAAGTACATCTTTAATTTAAATCTATTCAAGCAAAATGTTATATTTTCTAACTATTATAGAGTTCTAATTGGCTTTGATTAGACTTAAATTTCCTAAAAATTGACAGTCCTTGTGGGTTCGACTTCATTATTTGTAGTTTACACTTCAATAAACTCATGCACTTGTGAATACATTAAAATTTGCACAAACAGATTGGGTCCGAATTTGTAATGATTATGTTGCATCTAAAACTTAGAGCTTTACTTTGTTAGATAATTCTTTATAATGATAGTGCTGGGTATATTCATTGGCATTGCACATGCATATTGATTTACTATTGGACTTGGGAGTTTTGCTTGGTATTTGTTAAGAGTAGGCGTTCTACTGGGAATTTTACTGAAATTATGCGAGGAGTTCTTCCATTGGAAGAAAATTGCTAATTTGATGGCTTAACTTGTAAAATTTGAATCATTCACTCATGTTGCTTGAATTTATCTTGTGAACTTCGTATTGCTTTAGTTGGGCATAGCTTTTAGATTCGAATTAGATTTAAGGTTTGTTACATGATTAGTAGTTTAGTACTAGTATGATTTAACTCATGTATTGGTAATCAAAAACTTGATCTACCTATGGAACTTGTCCTATAAATTGTTATGTGGATGTTATTAATATTAAGTTTTTTTGGACTTAATAAAATGTACAATTTAATTTCTGGTTCACATTAAATTTATAAATGAATTTCAAATAAAGGAATGTATTAATTTTAAATAAAAAATCATAATTCTATCAAGATGCATATATATATATATATATATATATATATATCAATCATAAACTTTGTCAGAAACAAAATAATTTACCTGCTAAAATCAACCTAATAATACATTTTGCACCAAAATCAATTTTCTCGCCAAAAATTCAAATTAAAATATAATTTTCTTGTCAAAAAAATAATTAAAATATTCATTTCCTATTATGTGTGACAGAAATATGACTTTTAAAGAATATCATAAGTTAATGTCAATTTTGTTTTCCTCACGATAGGTACATATATTCTCTATCATCCACCCCCATTTATGACATTTTTTTTGTGTCATCTATTACTAGTTTTCTTATAGTATTTTTGTTAATTTTCGTCAAAATTATTATTTAAAAGTCATGTTTCATACACTATTAACTTTTTTATTTTACAGTCTCATACCTTTTTTTTTTACAGCAGCAGTCATTTTTAACCCAAAACACCTCAATATCATATAGGTGCCAAGACTATTTAGAAGCCATGACACATTAACAATCAACTGTTTAATCAAATTTAGGGACATTAACAAATTACTGCCCATCACTTTCAAAAAAGAAAAAAAATAATGGGATCATTGTGGACCGTTAGATGAAATCTACGATCTATAATAATTAAATAAAGTAAACAAAAAATTCAAGTTTATCATTTATTTAATCGTTTACCAATTAAAACTAGATAAAGTATAAAAATTATAGTAGGAAAATAGGATAGTGCAAGATTAACAACTTGAAAAGAAGAAGAAACAAATTCAGACACAATAATTAAAGGCCACAAAATCTTATTATTTAATGATTTATAGTACAAAATCTGATTAATTATACTATTTATTTATAAATTGTATAAACATACATTATATAAATTATTTCTTATAAATTACTTGATAAATAAATTTCATTATTTACTAACAAAAATTTTGTATTTTTATCTTATTATATCGCAGAATTATAATTACATTACTTGGATTGATATAACTTTCACAAAACATGTATTGTGAAATTTACACATAATCATCTTCATGTATAATGTTTTGTATCTTATAATTGAAAAAAATATACTAGTGAAAGTCACCGTCATTGATTCTAATATATACATATGCTCAATTTATACAATGAATGAATAAATTAAATGAAAATGATATTATTGATATGGTATTTGAAAATTTTGACTGATTAATAAAAATTAAGTCCATCAATCTTTATGTTGATTGACAATCAGTCTTTGTACTGATTAATAGAGACAGTGACTGTTAATTATTTTGTTTCCTTTATTATTTTATTCTTCTCAATAAAAATTTTAAATTTTTTTGATATGTTTTATGGGTGATTTTATGATTTTAATCCTATATTATTATTATTTTATATTATATCATTGGCCATATACTAAGTCTAACATTTATCAAAATGCCTTAAAACAAAAAATTATGATTCATGGGCAGTATCAATAACTTTATAATTCAATTAGAGATGGCAAAAAAAGGGGGCCATCCCGGATCCAGACCACACCTAGCGTTTGCGATCCGGGTAAAATCAGGTTCAAATTTATAAATAAAACAGTCCCGAATATTGAAAATATATTGCTAATTATTTTCAGGCATGTGTCCGAGTGTGATCCAAATGACCCAGAACTCGAATTCATGTCCGATTATATTTTTTAATTTAAAATATATATATATATATATATATATATATATATATATATATATAAATAACTCCTTAATCCATTTACTGACTTACTACACAAAACCTAAACTCTCTTCATAACACAATAACTCAACACACATTGCTGCTAGCTCCAGCTTTCTAAGCAGCCGTAACCCTCTGACCACTGTGTGCCGCACCTCTATGGCTCCACAAACCATCATGCAAAAAACCTCCAGCACCGCCAGTCTAGCACCAGTCGCTGCACCGTACAGCACACACCGCGCCGCATGCATTGCTCCGCTGACATGGCTGGCCTTAGCGCACCACACCTGGATCCGTACCTGTCGCCATTGTTCCAGAATCATAGTTGTGGACCACAGTCTTTTGACTTTTTAATTATTTTTATTTTCATTTGGATATTTTATACAGTTACGCGCAAGCAGGGTTTTATATGAAAGAAGTGCTTTTACATATATAAAATTAATTGAGCAAGCCTCGAGTGATGATCAGCCCGCGATAATGATTCAAGAAGGGTCTGATGATGAAGTGCAGGGGTCTCTATATAAGCTTACATAGTTACATTTGCTTGTAATTGATTTCATGGCAAGACTCTCCTTGAATCATTATTTTTATTAGTACGTGTTATGTATTTATTTTATTTTATTCGAATTTCGATTGGGCGTTCGGGTCAGGTTAATCCAAATCAAACCAAACTTGAGATTTTATTCGGTTTTCGACTTAGTTCGAATTAACCCTAAAACTCGAATGGATTACATATTCGAAATTGATCACATTAAACGCATAAAAAGAAGAAAAAATTTCACAAAACATTTTGAGAAAACAACGCCCCAAACACAATGGTGATCAAATGATCCCTAACTTCAAATTCAAACCCTAATAGCCACATCCTCTCTCATTCGGTCATCCCTTTTGCCGGGCAGATCCTCAACGATACACCACGTCTTACTTTATTCAACGATTTCAATCCCCAAATTCTCAATTTCATAAAATAAAACAGCACTTAACAACCACATCCTCTCTCATCTGGTCATCTCTCTCGGTTCGGCAGTTCCTCACGCCGTTCCCCGTCAGCACAGCTCGCCATCACAGCCAACGACTTCAGGTCACAACTCCATTTCTCTCTCTTCCTCTCTCTCAAATCATCGTCGCAGTTATCAGAAGCACAACCTTTAGTTTCACCCCAAGTCTCGAAGCCGAGTAATCCTAACAGCACTACCAACACTCCAGCGGCTTGGTATTTTTGTTTTTAACTCTTTTTTAGTTAATTAGATTTTCAACTTAATATTTAATATCGGTCAATTTTTATAATTTTATTAGTTATTAGAGTTAATTGACAAGTGTTTTACTTGTGGGCTATTTGACTGAGACCCGGAGAGATAAAAGTCTTTAATCAAAATTTAAAATTTGATTAAAACTGGGTGAGAATGGTGAATTTGTTAATTTTATGGACACTTTTGTCATCCTGATCTATGAAACTAATTTTTTTTTTTGGATGATAATTAAGGTCGGTAGACTTCTTAGTTATTCAGGTACTTTGCAAATTTACAGATTGCTTATTGTGTATTAAAAGGGCAAATAATCTTTTAAGTGTAAAACATGACGGTGGATTTTTAGCACATTGAATTGTTGTTACTTTGATAATGAGATGGTTTAATGGTAATGTGAATTATTAACTCAAACCGTATTGCAGCTTGAGCTGAATTACGAAACTGAACTAAACTGAAATAATTTTTTAATCTATTTGGGTTGAATTGTTAAATCTAAACAATTTGTAAACCGAATTGAAAATTGAAAAAATGGAACTGAAAATTAAAATACCCACGTCTATTTTGAAAATTTTAAATTATATATTTATAATTTGTTATGTAATATTTATAATTATGTAATATATAAGTTTTTGATAGAGAATGAATGAACATAGGCATTAGATTGTTGTTTACTTTAAATTTAAAGATACAATTGTTTTCTTTTTAAATTCATTTCATCTAGGCAGCTAGAGTTCGGATTAAAAACCGGGCATAAACCCAGGTCTGGGCATTTGTTGTAGTAATCCAGATCGGACCTGGGCAGGACCAAAGCCGAGTTGGACTCGGTGTTTTGCCAACTGTGATTCAATTCTTAAGTTGAAGTGTGTGATTCAGACAAAATTTATATGTTTATATGTTTATATGTTGATATGTTGATATTTTACATGTTCAAGAATAGTTGTAAACGACAGAATAAAATGGTGCATCTAAATATGCATCTAATTAAAATTCTTATGACATAATTTTATAATGACTTTATGTTTACTATATATACACTTATTAAAAAAACTGCAATTTTATTTTTTTATCTTTTATCGTCAAACAGTGATTGAAAATTATATAAAACAAATATTTGCAATAATAGGATATAAGCTAGGCTTAAATCAAATTAAGAATAATTAAAAAAACTATAATTTAAATAACTGACAACTATTTCTTAAAGTTAAATTAAGATTGGAGATGATTTTGTTTTAAATCAATGGTCCATAATAATCCCACTATTGATGCCATAATATTGTTAACAGCATCACATAAGATCCTAAATAAATCCTCGTTATCTCATTTTTTTTTTGCAGGCAACAAAATGTTCAAAATTTAAGTGAGAATTAAAATTCATTATCATATATATATATATAATAATTGTAGAAGAACAAAGAACTTATTGTAACGAAAATAAATCAATAATTCCTAATACTAATAATAAAAATAAAATCCAGAAAGATGTTATCTATTTTTCTTAGGCCTGCACACACTAAGAATAGCAAAATGCACCTTGATTTCGCTTATCCCTCCAAGTGTCAGGGCTGTTAGACATTGCAGAGATGAACAAGTCTCTCATTTCACTAAGAAATTAAGCATGTGAGAGAGAAATGCTCTTCTTACTTCTAGAGCCATGAAATTTTCCTAGTTTCGCTTAACCTAGCTCACAAAGAACACATATTCCACTTGTATCGTGATTGAATGAACAAACCTTGAGTAAAAGATAGCACAATCTTTAGAATTGAAGAAATAAAAAAAAATTGAGATGCAAAAGGATTCGACTAAAACGCTAACGTTTGTTTGGTTCCAAAAGAAAAACGGTACTTTTTGGTTCAATCGCCCTTTTCGCTTTGTTCACATAAACTAAAAAAAAAAAACAGAGAGAGAAGAAAGATTGAAAGATACATTTGACCGTTACGTGGTTGCTGCATTGTTGAAAAATTTTGTTTTAAAGCACAAAAATCCTTAATTAGTTTATGTTAAAATCATTTTGATTGATTGAGGCCAATATTCTTTAATTTGTTATGTTGTTTTCAAAACTTTACTTGAAGGGGGCATGGCATAGTGTTAACACGGAAACAAAGATAGTAAAGAAGTACAATGAGCAAAGAGCAGAGCAGCGTGGCAAAGGCATGGGAGGCTACGATACGCAAAACACAAGCAGCAAGACGGCGAGCAAACAGCATATTTGGGACAATGTCTATAGCCCATGCGGATGATGACAATGAGGTAGATCCTGAACACAACAATAACAAGCCTGCCTCCTTAGGAGAGACATACCTTGCTGATAAAATTTTGCCTAATGGAGATTATTACACGGGACAATGGTACGAAAATTTTCCTAATGGACTTGGAAAATATTTATGGACGGATGGGTGTATGTATGTAGGCGAATGGCATCGTGGCAAAACGATGGGGAAAGGAAGGTTTAGTTGGCCATCTGGGGCTACGTACGAAGGCGAGTTCAAAAGTGGATTCATGGATGGTATTGGCACTTATACAGGATCTAATGGGGATACTTATAGGGGGCAATGGGTAATGAACTTGAAACATGGACATGGTGTAAAAAGTTATGCTAATGGAGATTGTTACGATGGAGAATGGAGATGTGGGATGCAAGAAGGGCAAGGGAAATATAATTGGAAAAATGGGAATTATTATATTGGGGAATGGAGAAAAGGAGGGATTTGTGGGAAGGGTACATTTGTTTGGAGTAATGGGAATACATATGATGGGTATTGGGAAGATAGTATGCCTAAAGGAAATGGAACTTTTAAATGGCCAGATGATAGTTTTTATGTGGGAAATTGGAGCAAGGATCCTAATGAACAAAATGGGACTTATTTTCCATCGGAGACGTCACCGGAGGAGAATCAAGATTGGGATCCCCGGAGTGTTTATGATGTTGATTTATCAGGTTGTGAGGTAAATGATGTGGATGGAGAGAAATTGTCAGTATTGCCATCACAGAAAAGACTTGCTATGTGGTCTTCTTCTAAAAATGATGACAAGGGTAGGAGAATGTCAGTTGATGGGAGAGTGAGTGTGGGTATTGAAAGGCCATTTGACAAGTTGCAAATATGGGATAATGCTACGGCAGGCGCTGTCACCGGCGATGGTTGTGATGTTAATGTTGTTGGTGATCGGGAGAACATAGGAAGAATTTCGGATGGTGGTGATTTATTAGCATCAGTTGATGATGGGAATCCCAAATGGAGTCCTTTGCAACCATTAAAACTACCAAGGCCCGGGAAAAGGCAAGGAGAAACAATAAGTAAAGATCATAAAAACTATGAGCTTATGCTTAATCTACAATTGGGAATCAGGTACTACATCAAAATTTTTTAACCCATTCTATGATTCAATTTTAGGTGGCCAGCTTAAAAAAATACTGCTTAAAAACTACTTGAAACGACTCTTTGCAATGTTATGGAGTTTTTAATTTTCTCTCAAGATTTTTCCATCAAACAATCAATGCATCGGGCATTTAGGATTTGATAGCTTTTAATTCAAATATGTTGATTAAATTTATACATCTATCAAATATATGTTGTATTAATCTTTGGACAACCATGTTTGGTGCACTATATTTGAAAATTTGAGGCCTCTCTCAACCTCTAAATTTTTGTAAAGAAATACACACACACACATATATACACATAGGCACACATATATACAAAATAATTTCATCCAAAGATTTGATCATATAAAAGTAAGGTATAAATTAATAGACAAAAATTTTGACTTCAATACAATATATTTTATCTTGTAATATATTGAAATTTATGATTTTTATTTTTTACCTTATCCATATGGTTAGGAATAATTATAACCATAACTATAACTCTACACACACACATATATGTATGTATATATGTATGTATGGTGGACATTCATTCCTTACATAATGATGTAAGTTATATTAATTACAGAGTTACACCAATCAAGTTAAGTGTAGTTTACTTGATACAACTGTATGCATGTCTAGCGCAAGTCCTGTAGTTGATATAACTTATATCATTATGTCAGATATCTCTTGTAATATATATATTTGAAAATTTCAATTATCCACACTTGTGCAGGTATACTATTACATCGTATGATGCAATAGTGTAATAGGCTATATATATATATATATATATGAGATTTGGAGATGTCAATAAGTTGAGAAGTAGAATTTTGACATAATTATTAATATTAAAAAAATTATATGGTATTTTGACATATTTTAATTGTTTCAATTTCTCAGTAATTTTCTAAATGTTATTAAGTCATTTTATTCTGTGCAAAATGCAAATCCCTCTAATTTACACAGGCATTCAGTGGCAAGACCTGGTCCAGCTGCGTCTCTTGATCTGAAGGCTTCAGCATTTGATCCCAAGGAAAAAGTATGGACAAAATTTCCACCAGAAGGATCCAAACATACTCCGCCACACCCATCCGGTGAATTTAAATGGAAGGATTACTGCCCATTAGTTTTTAGGTAATTTAACTAAATAAATATTAATTTAAATAGAATTTGCAATCTTCATAGTCCGTTAAAGTTCTAATTAATTAATTTGTATTTGTTCGATTAGGACATTAAGAAAACTGTTCAAGGTAGATTCAGCTGATTACATGTTATCTATATGCGGGAACGATGCACTAAGAGAGCTTTCATCTCCTGGTAAAAGCGGTAGCTTCTTTTACTTGACCAATGACGATCGCTACATGATTAAAACTATTAAGAAGTCTGAAGTGAAAGTAAGTTTGCACTAAATAGTATATATATTTTCCTAGCTAATTAACCAGTGCCAGCTACCATTTAATTTTAATTTGCATTGGTTAATCATCAGTTGATTATTTGTACCACATGGTCAGGTTCTCATAAGGATGCTTCCAGCTTATTATAATCATGTTCGAGCACACGAGAACACTCTGGTGATCAAATTTTTTGGTCTACACTGTGTCAAATTAACCGGCCCAATTCAGAGGAAGGTAAGTATAAAGAAAACGTGCATGCGAATGATAAAATTAATGCTATGAGTATTACTCTTAATATTCTAATTTTAATAAAAAAATATTACAAAATTACCTGTCATATGAATATTATTAAGTATAATTTATTATAATTAAATATTATATAATTACATTGAATACCTATATAGCACACTCATTATTTAATACATAATTTTCATCGCTTAAATCCTGAAACTTTTATTTCTAACATTTTAATCAATATATAGATGAACAATAAGAAAATCCTTATTTTAAAAAAATTTGATTACAAAGTATGTCCAATCATTTTTATTTTTCAAAAATAAAATAAACATAAGTACTGTAAAATAACCAACTTTTTTTTTGGCTTTCGGCTATTCTTCTTCTTCTACTTCCTCTTCTTTTGCTTCTTTGCTACTTTTTTTTTTAGTATTTACATAATATTTTTTTATTATTATGTTCTCATTGCAAGTTGTTTCGGATTCAAAATTCAATATTGAACATAAAACTTAACAACTAAAATAATGTTAAATCATTTTTTTACAACTTGATTTGATTTTGTTGTAAATGTATGTTAGATTTGTTAAAATTGGGTTTGTTGAATAACTTTATTGGTCTTTTAATTAGTAAATAAAATTAAATGATTTAAATTGTAAAGTAAGGAATTTTTTTTTTGAAATTTTACAGAGTTTACAAAGTAATATTTATTTTTTACAAATTAATATATGAGTTAAGAATGGCAATGGGCACCACCGGTTGCCAGTTTGTTATTGCTAAATTGGCACATGCAAAAACATTAAATTACCAAACTCGCCCACAACCCGTAGTAAATTTTCATTTTTTAAAAAAATTCGCACACTAAGATTTTTAATAATTAACAAACCCACCTGCAATCTACAACGAATTTTTCTTTTGCGATTTTTCTCATTTAAAATTACAAATATTAAAAAATACTTTTTATAATACATAAAAACTTAAATTATATCATTCAAACTATAAATTTGTCACAATAACCTAAAAGGTCTGCAAAAAATACTTAATTCTAAATTTTATGAATGTAAATAAGAAATTAAATTTTTAACATTAAAAAAAGAAAAAAAAAATATTTAGTCCAACACAAAGCTTTTCTGTTGTAGGTAAATTATCCTAACTAATATCAATGGCTTGCTCCATCTTTTTAAGTTTAAGCAGACATTGATAAGTAAATTTTATAAAGCTATTGTTAACAATTAATTAAACAAATTAAAACCCAATATTAGTAAGCAATCATTAGGTTCAAGTTATTAAAGCAAACAAAAAAAAGTCAAATTAAAATGAAATATTAGTAATACTAAACTTGAAAATTATAAAATTTCTACTTATTAAATTATTGTGTCTATCTTCATACATACATATACATACATTTAGGAATAAGGACCTTTAATTTACATATATTTATGATTATATTTTTTAATGTAATTTTTATGATTAAAATTAAAAATATAAATAATTAAAATGAAAAATACGGATTGGCGGATACTTATTAGTACTCAGTGGATTATTGCTGAATACAACCCCACTTGCAATTCGCAGTGGGGCTTACTTTTAGTAGGCAGGATTTTACAATCAGATCGGCAGGTTGGTCGGTAATTTTGTCATTCCTAATATAAGTGTATTCAGTAATAAAGTATTCAAAGTAACTGTAGAGTACAACTATCCCCACCCTAATTCTATTAGTTTGAAAATGATAGAAGCGTCCTACTAGTATCCGATGCTTGGTTCAGTTTTAATTGAGTCAAACCAAATTTCCTTTTTGGGTTTAGGTTCGATTTTCATTTGTTAAGTTAAAACAGATTTAAGTGTTAGTTGGGTACAATTATTTTGAAAACTGAATCGAAACAATGAAAAATACAAAATAAACCGATTTATCAAACCAAATCAAAATTTTGGTTTCAGGTCAATGCTCACTCCTTGATCCTACTAGCGTATGTAAATAATAGTATGTAAATAATAACCATCACAGTTTTTCGCTATTTACTCATATTCAGTTTTTTTATTATTGATGTTAAGGTCGATATTACAGCAGATGTTCAATAACACACTTTTTTTTTCAATACATAAATTGTGCATAAAAATTAAAGATTGTTCTCAATACCAAAGTGTGATAAATGTCTCTTGTTGATGCTGCAACCTTATCACACTCGTAAATTAACGAGTCTTAATTTGGTTTTTCTGCTGTAGGTGCGCTTCATCATAATGGGAAATCTCTTTTGCTCGGAGTTTACAATTCATAGACGTTACGACCTGAAAGGATCGTCTCTTGGTAGATTAACAGACAAGCCTGAGGCAGAAATTGATGAAACCACTATTCTTAAAGATCTTGATCTCAATTTCATATTTAAGCTACAAAAGTCTTGGTTTCAAGAATTTTGCAGGTCTATATATCAATAATTACATATATGGTTAATAACTGGTACTCAGGTTTGAATGTTCGGATATTTTGGATTTGAACTAAAATTAAAGTTGTACAAGGATGTAAAGTAACCTTTACAACTCAGATTCTGATTCAATTTGAATTTATAAAATCTGAACATCCAAAACTTGAACATAACTATATGGTTAGCAAAATCCCTTTGTTTACATGTTGGAAGTTAGTTGATTGTTTTGCTTGTTTGTTTTAGGCAAATAGATAGAGATTGCGATTTTCTTGAGCAAGAGAGGATTATGGACTATAGTCTTCTAGTGGGTCTTCACTTTAGACAAGTTTCTGGAGACAGAGAATTGATTCCTTGTGGTGCTGACCCAGGTTAGTCAATAAAACTAATTAATTAATTAGTTTTGATTTAATTAACATCACTCACTTTGATTTAATAATGTATTATAGACTCTCTTGCAAGAAATTATACCTAACTACATATAATTTTGTGCAGGTGACTCCGAGATTGTTGTCGTTCCTCGACTATCTAGAGTAGATATAGATCACCTACTTCTCGACCCAGATAGGTAATATACACATCTTTTAATCTTTTACAATTAATGCTAGATCACTTGACTATTTGTACAAATTATTTTAGGGGAAATGATTGATGTGCCCTTTTGTTTTCAAAAGTAACTGAAACACAACTCAAGTTCTAAAATCCTCTGTGTGTTAAAGTTTTAACAGGTAAATCACTTTTCTAATTACGGCGCAATTCTATCTTTTAAAAATTTAATTTGACAATAAAATATAATTTTGTCGAGTTTGAAAGACAAAATTGCCTATAGAAAAATGATTTGAAAGTTAATCTTTTAACTTTAAATGGATGTCAATGGATTTTAAAATTTTGAAGCGGTTTTGATAACTTTTGAAAACTAAGAAAGGAAGTTTCAATTATTTTCCCACTGTTATCTATGTACACTTACATACATAATTTGTATTATAAATAATATGACATGACATATCATTCATTAATTAGTAAAATATACCAATTATTTAACACCATATTATTATTTAATTAAACTAAAGTAGTATGACTATCATTATCGTGTCACTATAATTTTTAAATAATAATTTCTTGAAAGAGTATGTGATCGTGGAATTAGCAAAAACTGGAGAATATTAATTAATAAACAATACATTGCAGAAGGGATAGTATTAGATTAGGCGCGAACATGCCAGCACGTGTTGAAAGAACAGTGAGAAGAGGTGAATTTGAGCTGCAACTGATAGGAGAACCAACTGGAGAATGTTATGAAGTTATAATGTTCTTTGGAATTATCGACATACTTCAAGACTATGACATTACCAAGAAGCTTGAGCATGCTTATAAATCTATTCAATATGATCCCACTTCAATATCAGCCGTCGATCCAAGGCAGTATTCAAAGCGGTTTCGTGATTTCATTTTCAATGTCTTCTCTGAAGATATTCAACTTTAAACCGACACCCAGCGGCAAGTTTTTGAAGTATAATGCATGACATATACCACACCAGAGATTGAGTCCCAATGAAATGATTAGAAATCATTTTTCTTTCTTGATTTATTATGGAGTTATACATGATTATATACAATGTTAGCGAAGTCAATTTGTCAAAATTTATAAAAGTTGTTGTAGCCTGGAGCTAGTGTCTAACATAATACAAATGTAAAAGTATATTGTATGTAGTGCTAGAATGAATTCTTTATGCAATCATTATTTTGTCTCGGGAGAAGGAGAAGTGTCCCTGGGAATTTTTGTCATTTTTTTGTTGAATTCAAACTATATATATATATATATATATATATATATAGAGAGAGAGAGAGAGAGAGAGGATTATATGTGAAATGGAGTTGGATAAATCTATTTTGCTGAAGAAATGAGCTCAGGTTTTTACATAAAAAATTTGTATTTGTTTGTGAGAAAATTTAGGTATTTGCTTGGACAAATAAACTATTGACATGTGGAAACAAAAAGTCAATAAGAAGAAAAGTTAACTCATTGACTAGACACGAGGATAGCTCAGACAGACAAGAGATATAATCCTTATTGAAGGACATTTTCAGAAATATTTCCTCTTAAGGGGCATAATTGGAACTCAAATATAGTAGCTATAGCTCACATGTGAATAGAAGCATGATATCGGAAAATATATATTAGGCTGCAAACAATAGTCCAATGGAGGAAAGGGCTTCGCTAAGCAAAGTAATAAGAGATAGCCACGTCAGTAATCCTCAATTGTCTCTTGAAAACTAATAGGACACTACACCAGAGTCTGCAATGTCGCAAGAGGCAAAGGATGAATGAGCGCCAAAGGCTTGCTTGCTCTCAAAACTCATAAAAGTCACCATCAAGTGAGCTAAGTGAAAAGAAGAAAATAGCTCCATATGTGGGAGACAGGCCAATGAGAATACTCTTCGTATCTGGATTTATTTAAAAAAAAAATACCAAGCACACTCGAATATAAAGCTCGTAAGTTTTCTATATTTGTTAACTTCAGCATTTTTAACTAGATATGACAAAAAAGTCTGGGCCCTCTTTTAGCGGCCTGGCCAAACCCATAAAGGGCTTGTCCAGGCCCACGGGCTTTACGCCTGACCCACAGCGAATGGGTCTAGTCATGGGTTAAAAATTTAAAATCCTACAGTAGATTGGGCCTAGATATGGGCTCATGGGCTCAAGCTTCATATTTTATAAATATTTTTTTATTTTATATACTATGGGCTTTATATTTTAAATTTTATATATTATATATTATATATTTTGTGTATTTAAATATTAGTCTATTATATATTGTATAATCAATTAATCATCTTTAATTTAAGTATGCCTTTATTGTTTCTCCATTTTAAACTCTATTAAAAATTCATTTTAAAAAATTTATCTAAGCCCTCGGCCTGGGCTTGTGGGCTTTAGACCCAAGATCGCCCTGTCTAAATATGGCGGACTTTTGGAGGGCTTGCGCTTGCTATTAATAACTTGGGCCTAGGCTTGGATTTCAAAAAGCCTGGCCCAAGCCTTTAAATATCTTTAACCTTTGAATCTTGCTACACTTGCCATTAACAAAACTTTAGGGTTTCACATTCGTTGGGCTATATTGTAACATCAATGAAAACTTAAAGGGTTTTATATGTTAAAAGATCCAAGCTTTATTCCTCACTCTACTCACCTTCTTTCATCGCCAAACTCAACTAATTAACCGAATCAAATTTACTTATGTAGCTACACTCTAATACAAATTAATTTATTTAATCAGATTAGCACTGTTTAATTGGGGAGTGCAAAGAAAAGCCTCTACTGGTGGTTGCCAAGTTGGTTTTGATTTGTGTGTGAACAAAATGGAAGATTGATTCTCTAGTGACAATCTCACCAGGGTCAAGGAACATGAGCATGACCGCACAACTGAGATAATAAATAAGATGACAAAGAACAAGCAAAGGACATCTGTGCAGATTGGTTGATGAGTTCGACGAAAAAATTTACAGTGTAATTGGTTTGCAATCACCATGTCTAGAAGTTGGGCTGAGCAAACATGTTAATCCACAATCTCCTAGGTACAAGCAAGATGGCCAACAATCATAGGCACCTAAAGGGAGTAAATAGGCAAACGTTCCGGCAACTAAATCAAAGTTACACTACCCATATTCAAAAAACAAGTGATCAATTGCCATTACTAGATCTGTGGGGAGTATGCAATGAAAGCATAGAATAAAAATGATAAAGACCTGAGGGATAAACTCAATGCTAAGACATCTCCTCAAAATAAAGATGATTCATTTAGGAACTAGGGTGTGCTTTAGGAGATCCTAGACAACATTACTTTCATAAAGGATCAAGTGTATAAACTCGAAAAGAAAGATAGCTCCGTCACTAAAGATCAAGTGCTAATAATTTACCAATTGTAATTTACCATGAAAATTCACAAAGCCATTCTCCCACTGATTTTAGCATGCCTCAGATCCCATAATATGGGTGTGACTCTAACTCTATTGAGCATGCTAAGTTGTATCGGGACTAAATACTCATCAAAAGGAGTGGAAGAAAAGGCTGTATGCAGCGTAATTAGACATACTGTCATAGGGCTAGCCAACTCTGAAGTCTGGTAGTATAGCCACTATGCATCAAATTCAAAGGAGAATTTAAGCCTATAGTGTCGTTTGTAAATCATTTTTGCTAAAAGATTCTAAGTACTTGTGCCTTTAGAAAGAAAAAATAACTTTTGGGGAGAGAAATTGTGGATTTTATTTCAAAAGGTTGAACCATCAACATATGGAGAAGTTAGAACTAGAGATTCGCAACAGATTGAGTACGAGGAAAAGTGTCATTCGAAGCACCAAAAGAATAGGATCACATCAAGGAAAGGTAGGGAACAATCTTGAAATCCTAATATACCCCTAGATTAGCAAGTTTGAAAATATCTATAGTGCTTGCTCGACTATGAAACCTTAAGCCGTTGTAACTTCTTAGTAGAATTCACCAATGACTCAGGTGAAGAATAAACTCTAGTAGAACTAAGTAAATACCTAACTGAGGTTCTTAACAAAATTCACCAATCACTCAGGTGAAGAAGGAACTCTAGGGGAGCTAAGCAAGTACCTAAATAATCCTGGGAAATTTATGTGGATTGATCTTTAACTTCATCTGGAATGCAATAATGCTAAGAAAATGCTACCAGAACTCTGTTTTGGACATTCTTCTTTATCTTTTTTGTTTACATCTTATATATGTTTGTAATAATGTATGTAGGACTAGTGGGTGCCTTAGTGATTCACTATAATACTTAGTTGTTCTTTTTAATCCTTAAAAGTCTTTATGACAGAATTAAGAGGCCTGTGAGTCTCAACTTACTCAGGTTCACTTATGTTATGTTATATAATAACCAGAGCTATCATTACCTAAAGGAAATTTATCTATAACTGCATGTTTTTTGCCTCTCAAATTGAGTGCATCTCTTTTAAGTCTCCTTATGGTGTGAATGAATGCTGAATCTCTGATTATAAATGCCACTGGATTAACTAAGGATAGCCTGATGATTAATGATTTACACATTTTCGTATGATTGATTACATATAGATAATCTCCAATATTATTTGCCACATTTGATATTTTGGATTTTTTTTAACTCAGCATAGTGTTACAGATAAATATTACCACGATATTTGAACGAGGAGAAAAATTGGAACTCCTGACCTGAACCTATTGAAAAGATCATCTCCAGTTCAAAAATGGAGCATATGAACACAATAAAATAAAGATAAAAAATAATGAAAAACACAACATTTAAGATAAGATCCAATGAAAAAACAAGTGGTCGGTGGATAATTTATCTTTTACATTTGAGGGTAAAAAAGTTATTTACACAATATTCTGTTAGTTCTCTTACTAGTTTGAAGACGGAAGTGGATGAATGCAAAATAATGTAACTTCAAGTGGAATTCAGACAAAAAAAAATTATGTATTTTTTAAAAAGTCCAAAAAACAAGTGGTCGGTGGATAATTTTCCAAAATTTAACTAAGCAGTCACCAACTTTGATAGACATGAATGTGTATATGAGTTAGCTAACCAATAAAAGAAACTAGATTTGAAAGAAGAAAACAAGTGTTATTAATTTTAGACCTAGTTTAGGAAAACTTGTTGGGACAAGAAAACATTTGGCGAAAACCATCACCTATAAACCCAGGAATATTCATGTTGTATTACTATCAATAAATAACAAAATTATACGAAAGCGTATCTGAATCCATAATGTTGAATTGCACTCTAGGGTTGTGTGGTTGACCTTCCAGATCTACACGTTCTCCTAGAGAATCCTTTAAGTTTTCTCTAGGTCTCTCTCTGACGATGGGATTTCAGAAAGAATAGAAAGAAATGTGTGACTTGGGGACCATAACCACTTATATAGACAATATTTTTCTGTTGTCATTGGATATTTCTAATTCTGCCTATCATAAAATTAAAATATTATTAGGTCTCTACACATTAAAGGGCCACATCATATTAGATACATTAAAGTCTATAATACTGAAAATCTAAATAGATTATTTTTAATTGGGTTTAACCTTATATGACAGTCCGTAACACATAATTATTCACATAGAGCCCAACGTTGAATTAAGGATCCAACAATATTGGATTAAAAATCCAATAATCTCTCACTTAGGCTATATGTGTAACCTTCTAATTATGCTTTGTAAAAATAACTATATGAGCTCAACCTTACTGTCATTACCGAAATGTATCTATAACTAATCTGGTCCATCAATCATACTGACATAGGATCAAATCCGCCTTCGTTATAATTATCGTAACTCGACCCATCAACGGTCACTATGCCAATACAACTGAGTGACATAGATCATGATGTGCATATGTAGCATGGAAATTTCATCCAATGCGATCTTAACATACCTATTTCCAACTAGTCCATCTTAAACCTTAGTGAGATCAAACCATATAAAAATAAGAGTGTGAATGAACCAAAAATTTTATTTCTACATAAAATAACGCGAAATATCCAGAAACTGAAATAACTAAAAAATGTCTATATTACAAAAACATCTAAAAATCACAAATTCCCACTAAAATTGAATATTCGTTAATAACACGACACTCATACGAGCAGTGTGCTCATGAACGTCTTGGGTGGCAATCCCTTAGTAAGCGGATCTGTAATCATGGAGTTTGTACCGATGTGCTCAATAGACAATTGTCCACTCTGGAACTCTTTCTTTAACAACTAGGAACTTGATGTCTATATACTTCGACTTCGTTGAGCTCCTGTTATTATTGGAATATAGCACTGCCGACTTATTGTCATAAAATAACTTGAGTGGTTTATCAACACCATCTACTATGTGTAGCCCCTTGACAAAATTTGGTAGCTATATTCTGTGATTGGATGCCTCATAACATGCTATAAACTCTGCTGCCATCGTAGAAGAGGATATAAGAGACTCTTTAGCACTCTTCCAAGAAACAACACCCCAGCCAGTAGATAGATGTAACCTGAAGTGGATTTCATACTATCTTGGCATCCAACAAAATAAGTCAGTATATCCAAGATTCCAAGTTGATCTGATCTTCAATATGTATGCATGTAATCTTTTGTTCTCTGTAAGTATTGCAAGACCCATTTGGTTGCTTTTCAATGGTCTATTCCTAGATTACTTAAATATCTGTTCAATATTCCAGTCATGTATGCAATATCCAATTGCGTACAAGCCTAAGCGTACATTAGATTTCCTACTACTGATGAATAATGAATTTTCTACATTTTTTTCCTTAAAATCATTCTTAGGGCACTAATTGAGACTAAACTTGTCTCCCTTAGCCACAAGGGTATCACCTGGTTTGCAATCCTCAATGCCATATCTTTTGAGAACTGTTTCGGTAGAGCTCTTTTGTGATAATCCAACAAGAATATCCTAGGAGCGATCCTAGTATATCTGTATGCCTAATACACAAGAGGCGTCACCAAGATCTTTCATCTCAAAATACTTAGTTAGAAATCTCTTGGGGTCTTTCAATAAGCCTATATCGCTGCTGGCAAACAAAACGTCATCGACATACAAAACCAGAAAAATATATTTGCTCCCACAGAACTTATCGTATATGCAATCATCCACAAAATTCATCTCGAAACTGAATGAGATGATCACTTGATGTAACTTGAAATACCATTGTCGAAAGACCTGTTTGAGCCTATAGATGGATTTCTTAAGTTTACAAACTAAATTTTTTAGGTCTCCGGACACAAAGTTATTTGGTTGCACCATATAGATTGTCTTATTAATGTCACTATTGAGAAATGTCATCTATACATCCATCTGATGTAACTCAAGATCAAAATGCACCACTAATGCTATTATAGTCCTGAAAGAATCTTTCAAAGAAACCGCAGAAAAAATCTCTTTATAGTAAATGCCTTATTTATGTGTAAAATCTTTTGTGACAAGACGCGCCTTGTACCTCTCCACATTGCCTTTTCGAATTCCTCTTGGTCTTAAATATCCATTTGCAACGAATAGGTTTCGCACCTTCTGGCAATGGGACAAGATCCCATACGTCATTATCTTTCATGGGCTTTATCTCCTCATTCATGGCTTCAATATACTTATGAGAGTTAAAACTTTCCATAGCTTGACAGAAACTAATTGGATCATCTTCCATTTCTCCAATGTTTGTCTCATGTTCTTGGAGAAATACAATGTAGTCATCTGGCAATGAACTTCTCTTTTCTTTAGTGGATCTTCTTAATGGCATAGGTTCTTGAGGTGGTAGAGTTTGTTCTTTTGAAACACCTTCTTGTATGGGGGGTTCTCCAACATTGTCTTGATCTATTGTGTCTTGAACAAGTCAAGAATGAGACCATGATCAATGCCAATAACACTTATGGGAATATTAACATATTCCTCTTCAAAGACAAAGTCTCTAGCCATATCTCCCCCCGCAAACTCGACATCCTCAAAGAATCGAGTATTTCCTGACTCAAAAATCGACTTAGTTGTGGGATTAGAAAATTTGTACCCTTGGATCGTTCCGAGTATCTAACAAAATAACAATTCACCATCCTTGAGTCCAGTTTCTTCTCATTAGGCCTATAAGGCCTTGCCTTAGCTGGACATCCCCAAACCTGCAAGTGCTTTAGACTAGGATTCTTCCATGTCCAAAGCTCGTATGAGGTTTTGGTAGGTGTTTTAGTTGGAATTCTATTAAGAATATATGCTGCAGTCTTAAGCACTTCTCCTCAGAGTGATTCTCATAAGTGTCTTGTTTCGTCTTTCAGCAACACCATTCATAGTAGGCGAACCTGACATAGTGTACCATGGGACGATACCGCATTCCTTTAGGAATTTAGCAAATGGTCCTGTATGTTGTTCACCTGAACCATTATATCTGCCATAGTATTCGCCATCACGGTCAGATATGACATTTTTTATTCTTTTGTTAAATTAGTTCTCAACTTCAGCCTTAAAGATTTTGAGAATATCCAAGGACTCTGACTTTTCACAAAGGGGATATATGACCATGCTAAGCTGCCGTAGGAAATGACCTACAAATGTCTGTATGGATGAGTTTATAGACGTCCAAAGTCATGTTGGGTTCAAATCTCTTTTTATTGGTTTGTTCCCCCTTGATACGGTTAATACAGATATCAAAATCGGTGAAATCTAAAGGATCGAGAATTTTGTCTAACATAAGTCTCTATATTCTGCGTTTGGAGATATGACCCAATCTCTTGTGCCATAAAGTAGTTGAATTCCCATTGGTTAATTTTCTCTTTACACCTCGTGTACTTAATTGCTGGGATTCATTAAATGAAACAATCGTATCAAGCATATAAAGATTATCATTGCATGATACAGAACCAAAACCAACCAGTTTTGAATCATTAAACAAACTAAATTTTTCGTTTTCAAATGAACAAGAATAACCATATTTGTCGAAAGAGGAAAAAGAAATCAAATTTTGTCTAAAAGATGGAACAACAAATGTTTCATCAAGATCTAAATAAAATTCGATCTTTAATAATAATATAAAATTTTCAATTGCTTCAACTTCAACTATCTTGCCATCACCCACATAGATGTATCTTTCACCATCATTAGGCTTTCGACAATTCATGCAACCCTGCATATACACACTTATATGAGCAGTTGCACCAGAATCTATCCACTACGTATGTCTAGGTAACCATAATTAAATTAACCTTAGAACAAACCAAACCATGTCTTTCAACTCCATAAAAGAAACAAGTAGTGGCTTCTCAATCATACGATTTCTTTTGTTGTTTCTTTTAAGGTGTTGTATCTGCAGCTTCTTTATCTTTGTTCTTGACCTTATGCTTTACTGAAATAAGATTTTTCAAGAGCGTACTCATTCTTGCCCTTTCGTTCTTAACAAATCCCTTTTCAATTTCTACAATAAACTCTTTGGTCGTAGTAATCTTTGCAAACATAAAGCTCCTAAATAGTTCCAGAATGGCCTTCTTCATAATCATGATATACATGCAATTTGATTTTTCCCACCTTTCCATTTCCCTTTTATCATCAATGGTACTTTCATCTATAAGTGGTAGGGGAGAATCAACCCTTAATGCAAGGTCAAGATCCATGACCACGAGAACTATGAAAATGTTCTCGTGCCATGATTTAAAGTTAAAGGCATTTAACATAGGAATGAAATTGATGTTGGCAGTAATATTAGCCGTAAACATAACTGAATCTGATAACAACAAACAAACAAAACAAGCTCAAATTAGTCTTAAAACAAAAATAAATTCAAATAAAGGTAAACCTCATCTCAAGATACCAGATAGTCCATTAACATTCTATCTTTGGACAAAATATTAACTTGTAAGTGATATCTTGGTGTAGTAATCAAACATTGATAATAAGTACATGTTAAATAATAAATCTTTCTTTGGGCTGATTTATTGTCCACATGTGAAACCGAATAATCATCACATGTTTATTACCACAAGTGCACATGTAATTCTATTAAATATGGACTTTCCTTTGGACTGATTAATATTTACATAAATTACATATACAGAACTGTTTATATTTAAAAATAAATTAATTTCTACAAGAGATGTTACTTTGGTGACATGTTGCTTCAATTAATTTATCCCAAAATACATATGAATATATCAATATTTGAATTTAAAATTGCACCAAAATTACCCAAAAAATAATAAAATAAAAAAATTCGAGTCAAAGTTTAGCAACAGTCAACGATCAAAGTCTATAGCTGATGTTGACCGTTGATCAGTCAACCATTGGACTGACTTAGGGTTGGACTGGTTCGAGTTGAATTAAAATGAACCGGATCTTGAACCAGCCCACAAATCAAACCAACCTTTTTTTTTTCTTTCCTTTATGCCACAGTTGTGGTGATTGCACTTCTTCTCCCTATCTCGCGGCTCCCTTCCTCCCCAGCGTATCTAGCGCGCTACAGCAGTAACTCAAATAACGTGCTAGCAACATGAGTCACACTGCCAACTGTACAAATCGCGCACCACCAACGCGCTAGAGCTCAACTGCGCATGGTGCTGTGATTTGCTGCTGTGCAGCCCAACAACCGTGATGATGACCATGAAATCTTGGTGGTACTTGATATCTTAGCCATGAACCTTAATAGTAATGGCAACCATCAACCTCAAACTTTAAGCCTTAAAGAAATCAAAATTATGAAACTGAATTTCAGAATATTTATTTTTCTTAATTCCGAATTTTTTTAATTTTGTTCTCAAACTTAATAATATTAATAATTCTAGTATTATTAAATTGGCAAACAAAAAAATTTTACTCATTAATCAAAATAAATTTGATTCTCAATGATTCAATATGAAGAGGCTCTGATACCGCTTGTTGGGACAAGAAAACCTTTGGTGAAAACTATCACCTATAAACCCAGGAGCATTCATGTTGTATCACTAAGAATTAATAACAAAATTATGCGGAAGCGTACCTGAATCCATAAAGTTGATTTCTCTCTAGGGTTATGTGGTTGACCTTCCAGATCTACACGTTCTCTTAAAGAATCCTTTAAGTTTTCTCAGGGTCTCTCTTTAACGATGGGATTTCAAAAAGAATAGAAAGATACACGTGACCTGGGGACCATAACCACTTATATAGACAATTTTTTCCTGTTGTTGTTGGGTATTTCTAATTCTGTCCATCATAGAATTAGAATACTATTGGTTTTCTACATATTAAAGGCTCACACCTTATTAAATACATTAAAACCTATAATACTGAAAACCTAAATAGATCACTTTTAATTGGGCTTAACCTTATATGACAGTCTGTAACACATAATTATTCACATAATAGCCCAACGTTGAATTAAGGATCTAACAATATTGGATTAAAAATCCAACAAAACTGACATTAGAATTTTTGAACTAAACTAGAGCCCAAAGTGCTCCCACATAAGATGATAGGGATTAGGAGAACCCTAAGAGTTTGCATAACTCTAATATTTTTGAAAAGGCATTGCCTATGATTAATGTATTCACTATATTTTTTGGATTTTCCTATTTGAACATATTAAATACTCTAAATAGCCACAAATATGAATTGAAAGTCCGATAAGATAAGGAGAGCTCTCAGATATTTATGAGATGGGTAGAGAGTGTTAGAGTTGGTATTTCAAAACACCAACATCCCACATTACTTAGAGAAAAGAGCATAAATTAATTTATTTATAGATACCAAATATAGTGTGGTAACAAGCCTATTTTGGAGGAGATCCACATGTACAAAACCATGCCCAAAAGAAGAGGTCGTTCGGAAAAAATTATTTTTTGGGCTCTCATGCCCAATAATTTATGGTTAATACCAATATCCACACGTGCATACAGGGGGACAACGACATATATGTACATGGCCTTATCTTACAATTCGAATTAAAGAGAAAAAGGGCTAGGGCTTGTATTTATATAAAAGGGTAGTTATTTCACACAATCGGAGTTCTGAGACTGTCTCTTTGTTTCTGTTTCTTCTATTTCTCCATCATTTACATTTTTCTGTTCAAAATTATCGTGCTATTATGCACCTTCATGTTAATAGTTATTGTATCATAGAGATCAAACCTCTTTTATTCCTATTTCTTGCATCAAGATATCAAATCTTGAGGCACATAATTTGGTCTCAAAGATAGTGCTGTCACAAGCCTTGACCATTTGATTTTAGTTTAGTTTACCACGCGTTTTTCTAACAACCTTAAGACCAAATCATGAGCGATGTTCATCTACCATAAGTTCCATTTTCATCAGTTGTTCTTCTACTGTCGCTCATCCTGTAATTGCTTCCACTGTTGTGATTGGGAAAAACTTGCCAAATACCGTTAAGATTGAATTATTCAATGGCCATAATTTCAAGCACTAGAAAGAAAAGGTCTCCAAGATATTGGATGTTCAAAATTTTACTAACTGTCTATAGTCATCACCACTAGAAGAGGGTATTGAAGATTATGACAAAAAACTCTAAAAATAGAATGTTGGTAATAAAGTGTGCACGTACATAATATTGAATACTCTTGCTAGTTCCATTTATGATGTTTATTATTGATATAAAAAATTGTTTGAAATAAGGGTGCTATTTAAGAAAACAATCTGTGGTTGAAGATGTTAGAACTCAATAAGATTATATTAGTGATTTTCCAAATTGTAGGATGGTAGATCGTAAATCTATATTTAACCAAATCCATGAATGCATATTAGTTAATAATCTGAAAAAGGAGAATATATTTCTTATTAAATTCTTTGTAACTTTTTGTTTGATTGAGAAACTTCTAGAATCATGAAAAGATTATATTAAAACTTCAAAATATAGGAAGAAACAATTAAGTCTTGAAAATGCCATTATACATATTAGGATTAAAGAGAAGAATAGAGTTAGAGATGCATCTGATAAAGGAAAGAAACACATTGCTAGGAAGAAAGGTCATTGTTTTATTTGTGGAAGAAATATGCTTATCAATCCAAGAATAAAGCTCAATAAGGGGGAACAACAAAAATCCTCCTAAAGCCAATATGTAAACCTATACAGTCATACAGTTCTTCGATTTTAATGATAACAAATCATGTGTCAAGAGTCGAATAGGAAATGAATTGTTCTTGTAAGAATCAACTTAAGGAATCAAAATGCACAAAGCGTTATCTAGTTTAGAATGATTAAATGGATGCACGATCAAAGCATTTAAAAGTTCAACCTAGTTTTTTATGGTTTTGTTGGAAAAATCTTTTTTTTTCATATGTTTTCATAAATATGATATTCTTAAATTTACTGAAAGCGGCTTAAATCATATTTTACATGTTTTCATGAAATAGGATTTAAAAAAAATGGTTTAAACGACAAGTAGTTAAAAATTAGAGTTATTTTAATTTCATAAAGTTTTGGACAAAACTATACTTTCAGATCACAAACGGTAAATTGTTTGATTTCAAGTAGTTAGCCAAATAGATTGGGATATGTTTCTAGAATCAATCGGCTTACCGCCAACATTAAAGTGGCAAATGGATTGGGATGACATGAGCTTTTGGAATCAAAATGGAAAACTAATTACACATAAGTGGCAAGCCGACTTTGAAAGAGGAGTCTCTAAATTAAATGTCAAACTGACACCTCTGAAGCAGCAAACCATTTTGCTTAAAAATTAAAACTTTCTATAACAGTAACTTGACACATAATCAATCGTCAAACCATTTTGCTATTAGGGGTAAATCGATTATGTCTAAAAAAAGTCAATAGCCAAGAAAAAATGTTTTGAAGCGTGAATTTTTGAATCTATATTGGAGTTTAAAAGGAGTCTCAAGCTTTTATCTGCTTACACACATTCAATGAATCATATTTGAGCTATCATTCCTATACAAACACTTGGGAGAGTGTAATCTTTGTAATCTTCATTTTAATGTCAATGATTGAGTGATTGTAACTGTAGGAAACGCTTGAGAAAAAAGGTGTGTGTTCATCCTAAATTGTATAAGTTTGTTGACCCCTTAGAAGTCGATTGTAAACTTCTTGAAGCCTTGGGTTATAAGGCTTGGATAATGGAATCCTCAAGTTTGGTTTGCTTGGATGTGTGGATGTAGGCGGGTGTTGTCAAACCACGTAAAAATTTCGTGTTCGTGGTATGTGCTCTATATAATGTAGAGTGATGTCAATTTGTAAGTGTACATAAGAAATAATATAATGATGAGTATCAAAATAATCTTCACATGGATTGATATTACATGATTTGCTACAGTAATCTTAATAGTGAAATTTTATAAAACAAAATAAAGGATGAGATTAATGATCTAATGAAATAAAAAATGCAATAAACAGAATGCAATGAGGAAAAAAAACTAGAGTCAAGCACAACGATATACTTCAATGACAAAGCAGTAGTTACGTTCCAAACTCACTTAATAATTATTGACTGTCTTACACTTGAGGCATTTCTAATGCATCCTCAACTATTGCATGGTGAATATCTTATATCTGTATGAAATCTAGCAATGACTACTTGTTAAATTAACATTAAACATAACATTATATGATCTAGACTCTACTCGCCCTACAAGGTGAATCCTTTTGTCTAGTTCTTCACTAACCTTATATTAGGCATGGCCCTATTTAAATCGAGATTTACTCAACTTAGGAAACCTAATCTAAAACCATATATTGTCTTAATTTGTTCCACTAAGTCAGACATTTTAAAGCCTCATTCTTAGCCAACATCCACTAAATAGGTGGTCAACCGAAATAGAGATTTGACATATGTAAAATTAAAACAAAATGCTATATCAGGTTCCAAGCAACACACACACACACACACACACACATATATAAATCAAATAACCATTAAGCTTATTTAAAATCCAAAAACATTAGAGTTTAGCTCATGATGAGCTTTAAAACAGTAAAAATGTAAATGTTTGTCACAAAATACATCATCTAATAGAAAATACGACAAGCCAAATATAAGAATAATGTTAAGATACAAAAAGGACCAAAGTGTCACTCTTTAGTCTTTAAGTTTCTCTCATTCTTGTCCTCGAGATACCCTCTGTTGCAGCTCTAAAATCCCTGTTTCTTTTCTCTTTTTGTGTGTGGCAATAATGGATATGTCTCATGTTTTCTTAAAATATGCCCTTTTATAGCTTCGAATTAGGGCAACTTAAAAAGGCATGAGGGCACTTGTCCATTCATGGCATTCTAGGACTACATTTGTTTTTGTGCTACCACCCATGCCTGCCATTGTTTTTTCTGCACTTGACAGTGGCAGTATGATAAGGGCTGCAGCAGAATCTGTTAGACAACACTTGAACAGCCAGAACAGTTTTGTTGGTACTTGGTCCTAAATTACTGTAGCATTTGCTCCAGCATTTTCTCTGGCTCAGACTTGCTTTTGTTCATATACAGATAAGTCTTTTGTCATTTTCTGCAAGCTTATTGTTGCAGCAATGGAGTCCCTCTTCTACAGCATCCATCAACAAAGAATGGGCTTTTGGGTTATCTACAATATCACATTCAAACCGAGCTAAAAATTATCTAAAACACGTCAAATTTCTATAATTAAGCTTAAATAGATACTCACACAAAATTTACTAAAAATGGGATAAAAACTCATCATTAATTCTCTAATTAATTTTAGTTTAGGTCTAGAAATATTATTATAACTCTCATTTCATAGAGTTATCGGTTTGCATTCCTCTCCTTTATTTCTTTAAACTTATTCATTGTTAAATTTGGTATTACTGAATTTCTTATGGCATTAGTTTAAATTATTTGGTGATCTTACTTGTTTAATTTTTAAAAACCCAATTCATCCCTTCTTTGGCTGTTTAGAAAGAATTTCGTTTGGTATCAGAGTGAAGTTCTCTTATAAGGACTTAATTATCTAGAATGAAAGATTCATGGCAACCCAAAATGACTCAACTTTTAGGGAAGGTCATTCCACCACTAGATCTCTATTCTTTGATGGAAATGATTTTCCTTATTAGAAAACTAAGATAAGAATTTACTTGTAAGCACTAGATTATGAAATATGGGAATTTGTTTGTGATGGTCCATTGTTGGTATGAATTCAAATGCTATTGGTATCAATGTGCAAGTATACACAACAAGTAATATAATGATGAGTATTCAAAATCGTCTCCACAGGGATTGATGTTATCAGATTTGGTACAATAATCTCAACAGTCTAGATTTTGTTCTAAATTAAAAAAAAACAATTAATGAAACTAATATACTAATTAAAATAAAAACACATAAATAAAATGCAACAAAGTAAATTATCACATCAAATTCAAGGATAAAACCAATGAGAATATAGAGTAGTTGACCGAATAAACTCTCTTAATAGTTTTGACTATTTCTTTATTGTTTGGCTCAGTTTCTACAGCATTGGGAAGAATCCTTATGTATCCTTAGCTGTTGCATGTTGGATATCTTATATCTACATGCAACCTAATAGTGATAAGTTGTTATACTAACATTAGATATAACATTACATGCTTAGGTTCTAATACCCTAAAAGGTGAATTTCTATATCTAGTTCATCACTAATCATTTCTATATCTAGTTCATCACTAATCTTAGATCAAGCATAACCTTTTTGGACTCAAGTAAAACTCAATCTAGGAAACTCAATCTAGGAAACTCAATCTAAGACCAAGTATTGCTCTTTTATGTTCCACTAAGATAAACCCTTTTGTGGCTCTTTCTTAGCTACTATCATTAAATGGGTGATAAGCCGAAATAATGAATAAAAATAAATACTATCAAAATAAAATGCTACAGCAAACATGCAGCAACACATATATTCAGTCAATAAACCATCAAAATTGTTTGTCACTCAATCATAAATAAATTTAGTTCATGATTTGCAAAAGAAAAATAAAGAATAAAGTTTCAGCCATCAAACACATCCCCATGAATAAATAGAAAATAAGAAAACAAGAGACGAGAGAAGAATAAGAATGATTGAGCTCCCAATTGATTTCTGCAAATTCTCCTATTGTGCAACCCTTAATCTCTCTCTTAATTTTTTTTTGTGGTTTTTCTCTATGGGTGACGGCTCCCCCTTTTCCTTATGTCATGTGCTCTTTTTATAGTTGAAAATTAGGGTAAACGGAAGCCTAGGTCGCGTATCTTCTAGATTAGGAAACTACATCTCGCAATATTCTATAAAATTTTCTCTATTGTTGTTTCAAGATTGCTACAACAATGGAAATGGTTACTACAACAACGACTACAGCAACTGCAATGTTCTAGATTTGTTTCAATTCTTCAGTAGCCAAGTTCGTTTCCATCTTTTGCAAGCCTATTACAACTGTTAGCCTATAGGGTTATAAATGCTGATTTTGATGATAACAAACCACAAGTTTTGGATAAACAAAGATTTACATTGTATTTTTATAACAAGAAAATGATTTTAATGCAATTAAATTGTTCTTCAGGATGTGGACTAAAATGAAAGAGTTTTGCCATCTTTGATTTTAATAATATTGTTTTGAATTTTAGATTTGGACCTATTTAAAAATATTTAAATATTTTGGACCATTCTATAATTTCACATATTTTGGGTCATATCATAATTTTAAAAAGTTTTAGGATTAAGAAAGCGTTATTTAAAAATTCTAAAATTAGACCTATTTGAAAACTTTCATAATAATTTGGGTCATAATACAGTTATATAAAATTTTATGGTAAAACTATAATTTTAAAAAATAATTCACTGTAACAGTCACTGTAGCAAGCGGCTAATCAGATTTGATAAGCGGTAGACCAAATTTTGGGCAGTAGCTTATTGGAATGAAAGTTACTATTCAAATTTTAAAAGCGGTATACCAGATGTTTTAAAATTTAAATTTTTGCTATAACGGTAACATAATAGCGGCTAACCGGATTCTGAAAGTGGCAAGCTGGTTATCATCAGAAAACACATAACGACTAGTTTTAAGGCTCAAACAATATAAATTCAAAGCCAATTCATTTTTAAGCGCTATTGCAAGCAAAAACAAAAAGCACTCAACATATATTGAGCTCTTATTTTCGCAAATCATTATATATTGAATCATTTTTGTTCTTCAACTTGTATATTTACTCTTTAAGAGAGTTTTTGTTGTAATTTTCATTTCCTCATCAAATTTGTGAGTGTTTAAGTGTGTGAGACACTAGAGTAAAGAGATTGGGAGATAATATCTTTGTTGTAAAGGTTCTTTGACACCTTGGAAGTCAATTGTAAGCATTTCAAGTATTGGAAGACTTGGATAGTGAAATCCTCAAGCTTGGGTTACTTGGAGGCATGGACGTAGGCAAGGATTGCCGAACCACCTAAAACTCTTTTTGTTTATTTTCTCTTCCCTTACTTATTTATTATTGTGCTTTCGTTGAATTTATTGTTTTTGAATTTATTAAGGCATTAGATTGGATTGTTGTGTTGTTTGGTTAGGATAAGTTTTAAAATACCAATTCACCCCCCCTCTTGGGTTGCATAACTTGTATTTTATTTAGTATGAAAGCAATGTGCCCTTGTTTAGACTTAACTATCTAGAGCTAAAGATCAATGGCAACTCAAAATGATTCCACATTTAGGGAAGGACAATCCACCACTAGACTACTATATTTTGATGGAAACAATTACCCGTATTAGAAAACTAGAATGAGAATTTACTTGCAAGCTTTAGATTATGAGATTTGGGAAATCGTTAATGATGGTCCTTTCATGCCAACTATTTCAAATGAAGAAGGGGAAGAAATTCCAAAACTTTTTGGTCATTGGAGTGAATTAGAAAAGAGAAAGATGTCTTTAAACTCCAAAGTAATGAATGCTCTATTTTGTGCTTTAGATAAGAAAGAATTTTATATAGTTTCTAGTTGTGAAAGTGCTGATGAAATTTGGAAGAAATTTGAAGTTGTGTATGACGGAACAAATCAAGTCAGGGAGTCTAAAATTAGTAGATACACTTGTTAATACGAATTGTTCCAAATAGAACAAAATGAAAGTGTGTATTCTATGTATACACGATTTACAGACGTAGTGAACACCCTAGGAGCCCTAGGAAAGAGTTTTTCGAATAACAAGAAAGTCAAGAAATCATAAAGATGCATCACCTGGAAATCAAGAGGAGCAATAAGAAGAAACTAATTTGAAGCAAGATGAAGGTACTTCTCAAACACTCCTCAAAACGTGGAGGTATGTTTTTTCTCACCCTAAGGATGCAATTTTAGATGATCCATCAAGAGGTGTTACAACTAGATCATTACTTAGGAACACTTGTGAGCATGCTGCATTTATTTCTCAAATTGAACCAAAATCCTTTGCGGATGCGGAAAATGATGAATCTTGAATTATGGCAATGCAAGACGAGTTGAATCAATTTGAGAGAAACAATGTATGGGAATTAGTTCTTAATCTAGAACATCAATCCATTATAGGCACTAAATGGGTATTTAGAAACAAAATAGATGAATCTGGTGTGGTTGTAAGAAATAAAGTTAGATTTGTGGCTCAAGGTTACAACCAAGAAAAAGGAATTGATTTTGATGAAACATTTGCACCTGTAGCTAGATTAGAACCCATTAGGATGTTGTTAGCATATGCATGTCATAAAGATTTCGTTTTATTTCAAATGGATGTCAAAAGTACTTTCTTAAATAGTTACATTATGGAGGAATTGTATGTGAAACAAACCCCTGGTTTTGAAAATGAAAAATTTCTAAATCATGTGTATAAGTTGTCTAAGGCATTGTATGGATTGAAACAAGCACCTAGAGCATGGTATGATAGACACTTCTTATTGGATAACGATTTTTTAATGGGAAAATGGGATACTACTCTTTTTGTTAAGCATAAGAACTAAGATATACTTGTAGTTCAAATTTATGTTGATGACATTATCTTTAGTTCTACTAATAAATTGTTGTGTAAAGAATTTTCATCTTGTATGAGCAAAAACTTTGTGATGAGTATGATGGGAGAGTTGAAGTACTTCCTTAGACTTCAAATCAAATAAAATGAGGAAGAAATTTTCATAAATTAAGCCAAGTATGTGAAAGATCTACTCAAAAGATTTGGCTATGATAATGGAACGGCAAAAAGCACTCCAATGAGTACTACCATCAAGCTGGACAAAGATGAGAATGGTAAGGAAGTTGACATCAAGACTTATCGAGGTATGATTGGATTCCTACTCTACTTGAATGCTAGTAGACCCGATATTATGTTTAGTGTATACTTGTGTGCTATATTTCAATCTTGTCCTAAAGAGTCATACTTGCTTGTTGTTAAACAAATTTTTCGATATTTGATTGACACCATCAATCTTGGCCTTTAGTATCCTATGGGAACTCATGTTAACTTAACTTCTTATTCGGATTCCAACTTTACCGAATATAAGGTTGATGGAAAAAGTATTAGTGGAACATGTCACTTCCTAAGTCATTCACTTATCTCTTGGTTTAGTAAGAAACAAAACTCGGTTGCACTTTCAACCATCGAGGCAGAATATATTGTCGTAAGTAGTTATTGTGTACAAATTCTTTAGATGAAACAAACCCTTAGGTCATGTTTGGTTTGTAGAAAAGGGAGGAGAGGAAAAGAGTGGAATAGAGAGGAAGAGAGAAGAAAGGAATAGAGAAAAGTAGTGAAATTAGATTTTATTATTTGGTTTGATATAAAATTTAACAATGAAAGGAATTATAATTTTTTTCTTTAAATTAATTTACCCTTTGCCTTAAATATTTAATTATTTATATTACTAATAATATATATATATATATATATATATATAAAATAGAATGACGGTCTGCTGGCCGGCGGTGAAGGTCCGGCGACTTTCTGATGAAGTTCGGCGGGATTCCGGCGACTTCCGGTAACGTCTGGTGGTGGTCCGGCGAAGTCCGGCGGTGGTCCAGCAACTTTCCGGCAGTAATCCTGTGATTTTCCGATGGTGATTCATTTATAATATTAAATCAATAAAATAAAATTATAAACAATAATTATTAATGACATTAAACAAGTTGAAAAGTTGAAGGGTAATTTTAGAAACTTTAGTTTATAACATAAGCGGAATTTAAATTCTTCACTACTTGATGTGAAATTCAAATTATATATTATGATGGATATTAAATTCTTATATATTTTGTCAAACTAAACAATGAAAATAAAAAGAAAATTTAAATTACTTTCCTCTCCTCTATTCTCTCCTTCCAACCAAACACCACCTTAGAGACTATGGTATTAATCTTGATCAAATACCTATCTTATATGACAATACTAGTGCTATTAATCTATCCGAGAATCCCATTTAACATTCTAGGACTAAGTATATAGAAATTAGGCATCCATTCCTTAGAGATAATGTTCAAAAAGGAGATGTTGTGATTAAATTTGTTTCTACTGAAAATCACTTGCGGATATCTTTACAAAACCTCTTAGTGAAGACCAATTTATAAAGATAAGACATGAGCTTGGAATAATGAATATTGCATATTAAATTATGATTTGTTGATTTAGTTGATGTGTTTGTTCTCGTATGCATTTATGGTTCATGTATTAAATGGCTTATTGAATAGTTTTAAATTACAAAATGTTTTAAAAATTGATCAATTTTTAAGGCAAAAATAAATTGGTGTGTATAATACAAGTCTAAGAGCTTACCAGAATTCAGTAAGAGTCAAAATGATTTCCAAAGATAAACCGGTATACCGCTTCCTATCAACCGGAAAAATATTTTTCTTATTGATTATTCTCTAGATCAAATCTGGATAACCGGATTCAGCAAATCGGTAAGCCGGATTGGCTTTGGTTGCTCTCGGGTCAAATTACGGATAACGAGATTGGAAAACCGGTAAACCGCTTAAGAAAGTTTTGTTTCTAGACAAAAATCGAACAACCGCTTAATGAAATCCGGTAAGCCGGATAGCATGAGATTCTTATTGAGAGGAATCGGTTAGCCGGTTAATTAGAATTCGAAAAATTGATTTTGATTTTCATCTCGCTGCATCACAATCGGTTAGCCAGTTATGTAATCTGGTAAAGCCGGATTCAAAAGCTAACTATTTGTCTCAAAACCGGCCAGCCGATTCTGCTAAATGGTAAGCTGGATTCGTGTTATTTTAAAACTATTCATCTTCTTCACTTGTTTCGGCAAACCGGTTGTCCTTTATCTCTCTAAAAGCCGTTTCTTCCTCTCTCTTTCTCACTCCAAAATCCATCATCTTAATCCATTTTCACTTCAAATCGATTCCCAAAAATCATTCCCCATCACTCCATGTGCTAAAAAACATCCATCAAATTCGTTTTCTTCACTTAAATCTCTAGATCCCAAATCCAACCTAGGTTTTGAAATTGACTTTCTGTCTCTAGATTTCATCTTCTTAAGCCATTTGTGAACTGAATTGCACCTTAAAATCTCTTTCAATCCTCATCATCTTCCTTCTTATTGCTTCATTTAACTTCAAATCACTCAAAATCACTATGTCCAGTTCATGGCCGGTTCGAGGAAAAGGCAAAAAACCGGTTCAACAAACCAAATGGTTGCAGCAAGCAGGGGGCACCTCCAATCAATCAAACTTTGAGTCCACATACTTTCCGAACAAGCATTTAGTCAAACAGTTTCATCAAAGTTTCATGACCCGTGAGTTATTCTCTACATTTTTTGTTTTACGTGATTGACTTCATAGTCTCAATATTAGTCATAGTAATTTGCATCAATTGTTGGAAGAAGTTGGTTGGATTAATGCTCTTAATGTTTATCCCGACTTGGTGAAAGTGTTTTACTCGAATATGGACATTTTCGAGGAGAAAAAGAATCGAGTAATCACCAATGTTGGATGAGTTTTGATTGATTTTGATGTTTCAGAGTTAAATTCTATCCTAAGAACCTTTTATTATGGCCTAGAAATTTTTTCGCCTAGCAAAATCTCTTAAAATTGATAGTTATGTTCATCTTGACGCTGTTAGAAATATATGCTGGTGTAATGACCTTTATGATGAAAACTGTACCATTCATTTCTGCACTCAATGTCTATATCTCCAAACTCAGATTTTATTTCGTTTCAATCTGTCCATTGTGCTTCATAGGTCAGGACATCTGGATGAGGTTTCCTATATGGATGTTGCTTTGATAGATTGCATTCTTAGACGTCGTCCGGTTAACCTAGGATATTCCATTATCCGAACCATGTTGTCCATACCTAACTTGATTACCCGTTCTCTTTCATATGGCATTTTATCACCCGAATCCTTAAGCACTTTAAGGTAGCGATTAATGAACTATCATGTAAACCTTCTAAGAGTATCGGGAATGAAGCTGTATTTGCCTTAGGATTTGAGTGGCAAAATGGAACTTGGGTAAAATTCACTGAAAACAAGTAAACTTTTCTTGCTCCGAGTGATGATCGGCCACTCAACGTTGTGGTTCTTGTTGATCAACTTCCTTATTTCTCACTCCTATTTCAGGGTCAGCATAGACGTCGAGACCCTCCAATGTCTGCCTCTGCTCCTGGTGCCTCTGTATATGCTTCATCACCTTCAGAGCCTCCAACCTATGATGAGATTACTTTTCAGCAGCTTATGGATGAAGTGAGGACACTATTTGTGCAGCAATCTAGTTTTTAGTAGCATATTCTCAATAAACACTAGCATCTCTCATAGTAGCATCAGCAGCCTATTCAAGGACAACGCTTCCTCTTTGAGCATTTTGGTATTCCATATCCATTTCCACCTCCATCACCACCTCAGTAGTTTTTTTATGCTTGTATTTGGACACACCAATATTTACTGTTTTATTTTTCTTTTATTTTGCATTTGGATTATATGGATGTTTGCTATGATTTTGGCTTATATGTCTGTTTTGGATGATCTGGATTTGATATGGTTGTTTGTTATGTTCTTTACTTATGTTTTCGATAATTTTGAACTAATGTGCTTGTCTTGAGATTTTGATGATTGATAGGGGGAGTTTTTACTCTTTTTGATAATGAAGGGGGAGATATAATATCTAAGAGGGAGATATGGTAGACATTATTATTATGAAAAATATCCATATGCATTTATGCAGGGGGAGCTTTTTAAATTTTTTTAATTTTTTTAATCCTGCATTTATTAAGGGGGAGCTTTTTATAACTAAATCAAATTTTTATAATGTGTTTTGTCATCATAAAAAATGAGGAGATTGTTAGCCTAAAGGGATATAAATGTTGATTTTGATGATAACAAACTACATGTTTTGGATAAACAAAGATTTACACATTGTGCTTTTATAACAAGAAAATGATTTTTTTGAAATTAATTTGTTCTTCAAGATGTGGACTAAAATGAAAGAGTTTTGTCATCTTTGATTTTAATAAATATTGTCTTGAATTTCAAATTTGGACCTATTGAAAAATATTTAAATATTTTAATAAATATTGTTATATAAAGTTTTGGGGTAAAATTATAATTCTAGAAAATAGTTCACTGTAGAAGTCACTGTAGCAAGCGGCTAATCGAATTTGACAAGTGGTAGACCGAATTTTAGGCAGTAGCTTACTGGAATAAAAGCGGCTATCCAGATTTCGAAAGCGGCATACTAAATGTTCTAAAATTCAAATTTTTGCTACAATGGTAACATAAAAGCGACTAACTGGATTCCGAAAGTGGCAAGTCGGTTATCATCAGAAAACACATAACGGCTAGTTTTTAGGCTTAAACTATATAAACTCAAATCCAATTCATTTTTAAGCTCTCTTGCAAGCAAAAACAAAAAGCACACAACATATATTGAGCTCTCATTTTCGCAAATCATTACACATTGAATCATTTTTGTACTTCAACTTGTTTATTTACTCCTTAAGAGAGTTTTTGTTATAATTTTCATTTTCCTCATCAAATTTGAGTGTTTAAGTGTGTGAGACACTTGAGTGAAGAGATTGCGAGATAATCTCTTTATTGTAAAGGTTCATGGACACCTTGGAAGTCAATTGTAAGCATTTCAAGCCTTGGAAGGCTTGGATAGTGAAATCCTCAAGGTTGGGTTGCTTGGAGGCGTTGATGTTGGTGGGAATTTTCGAACCACGTAAAACTCCTTGCGTTTATTTTCGCTTCCCTTACTCATTTATTATTGTGCTTTCATTGAATTTATTATTTTCGAATTTATTAAGGCATTAGATTGGAATGTTGTGTGGTTTGGTTAGGATAAGTTTTAAAATACCAATTCACCCCCTTCTTTGGTTGCATAACTTGTATTTCAGCAACAACATTCCTTCCTTAAAATTTGAGCTTCCAATCACCTACAGTTATACATATGATTTAAGCACACAATTTATTCTAAATCAAACAAAATTTTATGAAGAATAAACGAAGATGAATGATTATGCAAAATATAACAAAAATTAAATGAAAACACATCATTTACTCTCTAAGTAGTATTGATTATGCAAAATATACCAATTCACCCCCTTCTTGGGTTGCATAACTTGTATTTCAGGAACAACATTTCTTCCTTGAAAATTGAGCTTCCAATCACCTACAATTATGCATATGATTTAAGCACACAATTTATTCTAAATCAAACAAAATTTATGAAGTATAAATTAAGATGAATGATTATGCAAAATATAACAAAAATGAAGTGAAAACACATCATTTACTCTCTAAGTAGTATTGATTTAAGTCTAAAAGTGTCATGATAACTCTCATTTCATAGAGTTATCATCCATTCATTCCTAAAACTAAAAATGAAAAAAGAGAAAAAATTCCAAAACCTTCACATCAATGGAATGAATTAGAAAATAAAAAAAAAGTTTCTCTCAATTCTAAAGCCTTGAATGCTCTATTTTGTGCCTTAGACAAAAAGGAATTTCATAGTCTTAGATTGTTCTAATGCTTATAAAATTTAGAGAAAACTTGAAGTTGTGTTTAAGGTGACTAATAAAGTTAAAGAGTCTAAAATTAATAGATATACTAGCCAATATAAGTTGCTTCAAATAAAACAAAACGAGTATACATGCTATGTATACTAAATTCACAGATATTTTTATTTGGTCTTTACCAAAAGAATGAAAACCTAAAAGAATAGTCATAGGGGAAGGTAGGTATTCAAATACTTTATCTAGTGATAATTTAATTGGTTCACTTATTTTTTATGAAAAAGATTTAACCATTGAAAAGGGAGATGAAAATAAGAAGAAGAGTATTGCCTTGAAAGCTTCAAGACTTGAGAGCGATAAAGAAACCTACTTTTAAGATGATGATTTTGCAATGATCGCCATAAAATTGAGAAGATTCTTCAAGAAACAAGTGAGTGAAGAAAGTTTAGAAATTTCAAGAATAAAAAATATAAGGAGGCAATCATTTACTTTGAATGGAAGAAGCCTGGACACATAAAATTAAAATGTTCACTTCTTAATAAATTGAAGAAGAAAAGCTATATTAGTAGGATGGGATGATAGTGATGAAGAATCCATAGATGAAGAACAATCACATGAGGTGTCAAACTTGGCATTCATGGCTATAGGAGATGAATCATTTGATGAGGTAAATGATCTTCCTTCCTATAATGGATTAGTTGAATCTTAGAGAATTGCATGATGATTTAAAGAAAATTGGAATAAAAAATGCATCTCTTAAAAAGAAAATTTTGGAATTCTTAATAGACAATGATTCTTTAAATGCAAAGGTTAAATGTCTAGAAATAGAGAATAAAAGGCTGCATAGTTAAAATTTGTCTTTTAAAGAAAAATAAAGCATTACATTTAAGCATGAAAGTTCACTCGTGAATGATTTGATTAAAGAGAATAGAGCTCTTAAGAAAAAGAGAAATGAGCTCAATGAAATTGTTTTAAAATTCATAAATAGTCAAAAGAATTTAGAAAAATTACTTAGCTCTCAAAAATGTATTTTTAACAAAGGATGCATTGGTTATAAGCCCAACTTGAAGCAAGAATGAGTTCTATCCTTTAGAGAAAATGAAAACAATCTAAGCTTATCATCTTCAACTAAAAAAATTTCATATTTTAATGTTTGGCAAATAACATGAAAATCATTCAAATAATCATATGGGTCTTTGTTTTTTAAGTCATAGAATGATGGGAGACAATTTAACGCATTGGGTATGCATAATGAGCTCAAATTAGTTGAGGGACTGAAGTAATCTTTTAAGTGGCCTTTCTTGTGGTGCTTGTTGTTGTTCCAAATCCATTTCAATTTTATCCTCAATTTTAACCTTTGATACAATGTGTCTATGTGTGCAAAGTGACTTTTCCAATTCAAGGTCTATAGGTTCCAGATCATGTGATTGTGACCTTTGAATGTGATTACAAAGAACGCATCAAAATTAAGAACAAAACTAATGAAAATAAAAAGAAAGCAAAACTTAAAATACTGACCTTAGTACGCTATTACACACTTACTGTGTAGACACAGTCAAAACCTATATATAAAGTTATTTACACAATATCTACAAAAAAAAATTAACTTTACAAATTAAGATGACTTACCTCCCCAACCCTGGTGCCAAAAGTGTGTTGTGCAAATTTATTGTACTCGCAAAGTACACGAATCTATTATAATACAAATCATGGTGACAAGTGTGGGTCCCACAAAGAGGTAAATTTAATCATATGTAGGGTTAATTTTCTAAGTTCATTTGTGAATTGGTTGGATGTAATTTTTAAACAAATTAAAGATGAAACAATGCAAATGAAGCACTTGAATCTCTAGATCCGCACTCAACACTTCACCATGGGCTTAATAACTCTATAAAAAAAAATAATTTTGTTGCATAAAACCATTTAGCAAAACAAAAGAGTTTGTTGCCAAATAATTTTTTAAACAAGTTGGAGACTTCTTCACAATGAATCTATTTTGTTGCAAAATGAAGTTTGGGGCGAGAAACGTTTTGATATGATGTTAAACATAGAGGGCGACAATGTTAGGCCAACGACTTGGCCGACAAACTTGTTTTCATAGCAATAACCTGTGGCAACAAAATTGGCACTTTAGGCAACAAAATCTTTATGTTGCAGGAGGCCATTTCTGTTGTGGTGTTATACTCTACTATTGTTTATGCGTATGTAAAATAATCAAATATTATATATAATAAATGATTGTGTTGCATTGTTTTTGAAATAAACATAAATTCGGTTAAAATTATATAATTTAAATATTAGAAGTGAAAAAATAAATTGTACAAAGGCAAATATATAATACACAACATTCCTTAAATTAATCTTAGTCTAGTGTCAATTCCACTTAGATATATTCATCCACATTTAACATAATTGTATAATCCTTCATAAAATACAAAAACTTAAAATCTTTTGTATATTAAGATGCACTATATTTTAAGACAGACAAATAAATTCCTTAAAATTTCTCTATTAATTTCATAAATATACCAATTCAGAGTCAACTAATGAGTACCTGCTGTTTTACTTACAACCCATTTTATATGGATGGAAAAAGTAAGAAGGTATAAATTTATTTATAGTCAATTACGATCCTCTCATACACTTTTTCTCTCGTTATCTCTTATCGATTTTGAAATCTAGTGAAAGAGTTGGCATGATTGTAAATAAAGGGAAAAACTATGCTTAATTGTCAACAATATTATGCAAATTTTAACATTGGCCACTCGTTACACAAGAAAAGAGCGGCAAAGAAAATAGTTTTGGAGATGATCCTTATCCCTTATGGTCACTATACAAATCATATAGCCCAGTTTAAAGGAAAATAAAAAAGGTTATAATATATAAAAAATGTAATCGTTGCTAATTATTAACAAAGATGATAACGATAATAACCACTAAACAATGAATGTTTATATTAAGTCTGGATAGTCATTATAATACTGATAGGAGTGCTACTAATTTCAAATGTCATGTGGTGTATTGAAGTATTTAACATTAATCATTAACCAAAGACTAAATTTTACCAAAATATTATCTAATAAGTTTATATTTTAGTTAATTATTTATAAGGCATATAATTATTGCACTAGTGGAATTTGTTCAAATGATAATATATTAACAAAATACTCTATTATATTATCATTATTTTTTATAGCCATAGTCATATATAGTACGAATGTGTAGATCCTCTTAAGATGGGTTATTGCCACAATTTGATAAGTCACCGCATAGGTCTTCATGTGTTAGTAGAAGAAATCCCAAGTACGTGTGTGAAGCATCAGTAGGATGCTACATGCAAGGAACAAATATCATTGGTGAGGAATTGACTTAGTCTCTCATTAAGGGCTTGGTCAATGGGCACGTAATCAACCTTGCATTTTTTCACGAAGAATAAGTCAAGGTAGCTTACTGGACAATATTTTTTGTTTGTTTGTTATTAATGCTCCTATATTTTAGGAGCACTATTTTGATACTGTTAGTAGTGCCTTTAGTTATAGAAGGGTTGTTAGTAATATGTCTATATAGGGTTCAATGCTGAGGTTGTAAGAAAAAGAAATTATCCAAACAAATGTGGTTTGACTCTCACCCCAAAAGATTGTTTAAATCAAATAACATTCCATTATTCCTGGGTTTTCGGTGGTATTAGAGCTAGGTTAATGGCAACTAATCGAGAGCGAATTGAATTATTAGAGGGGGGCTTGGATGACGTATAAGCAAGATTGCAACGAATAGAGAAAGGAGTGGAGGAAACTATCAAGACTTTGTCAGAAGCAATCCTTTCAGCTAAAGGATCTTCAAGTCAAGAAAAAGGATCTTCAAGTGTGTACTAGCCTAAAAAAAGAAGCAATTTCAACATACATCACAATGGATTAAAATGTGGAAGGCATACCTTCGCTCCCCGAATTGTCAAGCTGGAGTTTCCACATTATATAGGGGACGATCCCACTGAATGGCTCATTCGAGTGGCACAATTCTTCGCGTTCCAAGGAATAGCCAATGAAGAGAAAGTTTATCTTACTTCCTTTCACTTGGAAGGGGAAGATAGTCAATGGTAGTAGCGGCTGAGCAAGACATGACATAATAAGGCTCGAACTATAACATGGGAAGCATTCACAACAGAATTATGGGCTCGATTTAGACCTACCAACTGTGACGACTTTGATGAGGCTCTCTCGCATGTAACCCAAAAATGATCATTGAGAGACTATCAAATGGGGTTTGAAAGGCTTGAGAATTGAGTACAAGGGTAGATTTAGAAAGCTATGGTGGGAACCTTTATGGGAGGCTTAAAACATGAAATTTTGGATGGCATTAAAATGTTTAAACCAACAACCTTGAAAGATGTCATAAGTCTTGCCCGAATGAGAGATGAACAGCTGCAGCGTCAACTACGATTCACACGTCCAACAACAAACACTAAACCAACATTAACCTCCTTAACCAACACACATAGTGCTCCACCTACGCCCATCAAGCAGCTGTCATAGGACAAAATGCAAAAGAAATGAGCACAGGGCTATGTTTTAATTGTAATGAAGTATTCACTACTGGATACAAGTGCATACGGCCTCAATTACTATTGTTGGACGAAACTTCACATGACCCGGAAGCTTCTAGTGAAGAAGTTTCAGAAACAACTCAAGGGATAGATATTGCAGAACTATAAAATGAGCTAGCGATTTCTCTCCATGCATTAATAGGTGGGTCCACTGCAGGAACCATGAGAGTTACAGCTCGTATAGTACATCATGAGGTAGTAGTGTTGATTGAGAGTGGGTCAACCCATAACTTTGTCAGTGAAAAGTGGCTAGCTTGTTCCATTTATCGGTGGTCCCCACAGAGTCTTTTACAGTGTGAATAGCCAATGGTAATCGACTTCAGTGTCAAGAGAGATTCGATTGAGTACAAGTGGTTCTCCAAGGTATTTCATTTTCCTTGACTCTTTATTCATTACCACTAACTGAATTATATATTGTGTTGGGAATCCAGTGGCTGGAATGACCATGGAATTTCAATGGGAGGATATGTTAACATAAATATTTCTTTATTATTGATTTTGATAATAATAAACTTGATTAAGATTGATTAATTTTTTAAAAGTTCAAAATAGTTTTTATATACTTTTAAATCATCATTCTCACTTTATAAAAGTTTTATATTCTATGAAAAAGTTTTTGGTTTTTCTCATGTTAATGGTTTCAATTGGAAAAGTTTTGAGAATTTTGATAATAACATGTATTGCTTAAAATCCTAAAAATGTACCTATTTGACAAGTTTTATAAAGTTTTAGGCCATAATATAATTTTATAACGTTTTGGGGCCAAACTATAATTTTGCAAAAAGTTCACTATAGCAGTCACTATAGAAAACGACGATCTGACATCTTAATAACGGCTCACCGACATCGAACAAAATTGAAGATTAGTATCTGTACACTAACGGCGATATGACATCTCGATAATGGTGATCCGACACCTAGATAACGGCGATATGATAATATGAAAATTCAGCCCAACGGTCATATTGACCAGTCAAATGACGATATGATATCTAGTTAACGGCGATCTGACAGTGAGCAAAAAGTCAATAACGGCTAGTTTTCAGCTCCAACTATAAATAAGCTCAATCAAATTCAAACTTCAACCATCAAAACAATTATCATTGAGCAAAGTATTGAGCATACAATATTCTTAAAGCCTTAAATTCTTGTACTCATCTCACACTTTGGATCTTCATTTGTAATCAAACATATTGTGTGAGAGATATTTATTTTGTTATATTCTTTAAAATCAAATTGAGTGATTGTAAGTATTGGGATACACTTGGGTTAAGAGATTAGGGATAATATCTTATTGTAAAGGTTTATTGACACCTAAGTCTTAGAGGCTTGCTTAGTGGAATCCTCAAGCCCGGAAATCTTGGAGGCGTAGATGTAGGCAAGGTTGGCTGAACCACGTAAAACTCCCCGTGTTTGAATCTCTCTTCCCTTATCTTTTTATACTGTGATAAATTTATTTGTTATTGCCTTAAATTTGCTTTAGATTTGCATTGAGTTTTGCTTTAGAATTGAATAATTTTTAAAAACCCAATTCACCCCCACTTTTGGGTTGCATAACTAGAATTTCATTTGGTATCAAAGCCTTGTTCTCTTATTAGGACTTAACCGTCTAGAGTAAAAGATCCATGGCAACCCTAAATGACTCAACCTTTAGAGAAGGTCAATCCACAACTAGGCCTCCTTTCTTTGATGGTAATGACTATGCATATTGGAAAACTAGGATGAGAATCTATTTACAAGCTTTAGATTATAAAATATGGGAAGTTGTTTGCGACGGTCCATTTATCCTATGATTAAAAATGAAGTAGGAGATGATATTCCTAAACCATCAAGTCAATGGAGTGAGTTAGAAAAGAGAAAGATGTCCTTAAACTCCAAGGCAATGAATGCCTTGTTTTGTGCTCTTGATAAGAAAGAATTCGATAGAGTATCTAGTTGTGAAAGTGCACAAGAAATATGGAATAAACTTGAAGTTGTCTATGAAAGGTCAAATCAAGTTAAAAAGTCTAAAATTAGTAGATACACTCGTCAATACGAATTGTTCCAAATGAAGTAAAATGAGAGTGTGTATTCTATGTATACATGATTCACGGGCATAGTAAACACTCTAGGAGCTCTAGGAAAGATTTTCTCTAATAGTGAGAAAGTTAAGAAAATCATTAGGTCACTTCTAAAAGAATGGAGACCTAAAAGAACTGCTATTGAAGAGGCCAAAAATTTAAATACTTTACCTCTTGATGATTTAATTGATTCTCTCATTTCATATGAAGAAGATTTGGCAGCAGAAAAAGGACATGAGGAGAAGAAGAAAAGTATTGCTCTCAAAGCCTCAAAATATGAGAGTGATGGGGAGAGTGAACCGGATGATGAAGAGTTGGCTATGCTAGCAAGGAGGTTCAGAAAATTTTTCAAGAAAACCGATGAGCGAAGAAAATTTAGAAACTTTAAGAACCAAAGGGAGAAGAAAGAGGTTATCACATGCTATGAATGCAAGAAGCCTGTCCATATAAGATCAGAGTGCCCACTGAAATACAGGTATGCAACCCAAGAGGGGGGGTGAATTGGGATTCTAAAAATTATTTGATTCTAAAACAAATTATCATGAATTTAATGGAATAACAATTAAATCAATTACAATATAAAAAGATAAGGGAAGAGAGATTCAAACACGAAGAGTTTTACGTGGTTCAGCCAACCTCGCCTACATCCACACCTCCAAGCTTTCCGGGCTTGAGGATTTCGCTAAGCAAGCCTCCAAGGCTTCAAATGCTTACACTTGACTTCCAAGGTGTCAATGAACCTTTACAACAAGAGATTATCCCCATTCTCTTAACCCAAGTGTATCCCAACACTTACAATCACTCAAAGTAAAAGATTACAAATTATTTTTCTCTCACACAATATTTAAGATTACAAATCAATGCCCAATGTATGAATAGATGAAGCAAGAATGTGTTTTAAAGCTTTATAAAGATTGTATTCTCGAATATAAGCTCAATGGTCGTGTTGTGATCAATCTTGTTTGAATTTGTATGAGCTTATTTGTAGTTGGAGCTGAAAAACTAGCCATTACAAACTGTCTGCCTGAAAACGGTTCGCCGTTAGCCATTAACGGTTAACTGTCTAGGCTGGTCAAAAGTTACCGTTGGGCCAAATTTTAAATAAATGGTTTGCCGTTTAGGCTTACCCGTTAGCCGTTAAATTCTAGAGACCTGCAAGATAAACTTTAGTTGTTAGTTCATACTAAACGGTTAAAGATTTATACGAAATAATCTTTCTGGAATTTATCGGTTAGCCGTTTGTAATTAACGGTTCGCCATTTATTTCCAGTAACCTGCAAAGCAAGTTAGCCTTATCCGTTTCAGTTAAGCTTTTGCCGTTTGTTTCCAGGTACAATCTTTCATTCAGGATTTTATCAATTAATCGTTTAAATAAACGCTTCGCCGTTAAATTTCAGTAGCCTTCCCAGCCTTTTGTGTTTTCCGTTTTTCTTAATCAGTTAGAGCTTAGGCAATTTGTTGCTCTCTGGTTTTAATTGATTAACCGTTTAAAAGAAAACAGTTTACCGTTTATTTCCAGAATTGCATTTTAAGCAAGATTTTGCAGAGAATCATTTTCCAATTTGAATTTTAACAGTTATCCAACTTTTATGAATATAATTGGAAGTATTATAAGGCTTTCGTTTATTAAGGAATAGCTCTAATATTTTAATCAAAAACCATTTAAAGTTTGTTATCATCAAAATCAATATTATTAACATATTCATGTTAACAATCTCCCCCTTTTTGATGATGAAAAACTTTAATTAATATTTTGTTCCCCCTTAATATATGACCAAATTAAAAAAATGTGCAATAAAATGATTTTTGCTCAAGGAAACATTTTAAAAACAAAATTCATTTCAAATCTCCCCATAATTATCTACCCCTTTATCATAAAAAAGAAAATAGAGAAAAGAAATCCGTAAATCTGTAGAAGAAAGACGTTACCCAGTTTTGGCGAGCGAAAAATTTGGCAGAGTTTCCCCTTAAAATGGAGCAAAACCACTAATACAAAATGAGATTAAAAACACTTCCAAAATATATTAACAACAACTCCATCATCCAATAAACCAACAACTCCATCAACTAATAAACCAACAATTTCATCAACCAATAAACCAACAATTTCATCAACCAATATCAAGTCATCCAACATCAAGAACATCACAAAAACATGTCATCAAAATCCATCAAGATCATATAGAGGTAGCAGTGTATATAAAAATATAAATAGAAACACACAAACAAACAAAATATAAAATGTATATGCAAAAATAGAACTCAGAAACTATGGAGGTGGAGAAGATGTGATTCCCGGATCATAGAGAAAATAGCGAAGAAGAGTGCGCTGTCCAGCTATAAGCTCAAGCTATTGATCAATGCTCTAATGCTGGAAGGTCTGAAAGTCAGAACGTAACTGCTGGTGGTCACGGGAAAAAGTGTCCAACCGATCGAGAATCAACTGCTGCCGCTCTGAAATCCGGTGAACATCAGCAATCAACTGCTGCACAACGTTCGAAGCAGGGGGCTGAACTGGAGCTGGAGGTGGCTCAGAAGCAGAGGAATGCCCAGGAACATCAGATGGCTCAGGTGCAGGAGGTTGCTCGGGAGCCAGAGGCGGCTCGGAAGAGGAGGGAATGTCAGCATCCATCGTACGCTCCTTAGAGTCAGAGTCAGTTGGAGGCCGGGGGACAAAACGGCGACGCTGATAAGTGCATATTTTTCATATATTTTGTTATTAATTTCTCCATCTTTTTCTTGTTTTGATCTTAAATATTCTAGTTATTTTAGTTAATTTTTAATTGAATAGGGAATTAATTAATATACATATTTTACCCTTTATTATATATTTGCTAGTTATTTTTATTTATTATTTTTAATTAATTGTATTATTTTATTGAATAGGGAATTAATTGGAGATTGTGGATAAAAAGGAATAAAAGTTCAAATTGGAAAAGGATTTCAATT
>MKYO02017566.1:262049-317095 GCA_002013955.2 Citrus medica | reverse complement strand
AGATTAATTTCTATTATTACTACTATTATTTTATTTTAAATCTTGCTTTAGAGTTGATAAATAAATATAACTAGCATAGTCTCTGTGGGATCGATCCTTACTCGCTCTGTACTAATTATTTATATTAGTGGTAAGGTTTTAAATTTGGTGCACCTTAACGACACTACCAGACGCGGAGGATGAGGATGAGCTCCTAATCTAAAGTCTGGAAGCTTATCGGGAGGATAGACATCGTTGAGCATTCGATCATCCTTTGGAGCAATCAAGGTATCTCGATTTCTGGAGGTTTTAGTCTTTATCCACTCTCCATTCTTTCTAGAAAAATCGATACTAGTCATGGCCTCTGGGCCAATCCGTCTAGTCTCCATATAACTGGTATCGAGAAGAGGCACCTCAAAGTGTCACAGTATAATGATACTGCCATATGGAAGCAAGTGGTGGTTAACTGTGGGAGTACTCAACACGTGCCGCACAATAACATAGCCGAAATTAATGGGACGACCTGAAATGAGGCTATCTAATAGGCCAACGTCCAACCTCGTAACTTCATCCGAGTGACCCTTCCGAGGTGTCACTATGTGCTGTAAAATAGTGTGAAGAATGCAAACTTGGAGGGGTAAAACTTGAGACCGAAAAGGTAGATTACAGATCTCATTAGACAAGTCTCAACAACAACAAATATTACGGACTCCATCAACATGACTAAAACCATCAAAAGAAAGGGCTTTCCTAGAGGTATAAATTTCATGACCCTCACTAGAGATACCTAGAAAGCCATTTAGGTCCTCATTATCAAATTTTATAGGCACACCGCCGACTTGAGTAACTATCTTATCTAGGCGAGTTGCGGAGATTTCCATGTTCGAATAAAAGACTCACACTAAATTGGGATAAACTCGGTCATCAAAGTCAATGGCAGACTCCCAAGGCTGAAACATATCCCTAATGCTTCAACCACATACAACTAAGGTACTGAAATCATCTATTTCAATATAGGAAGAGTCAAGTACCTTTCAACCATTGAAGCGATCCTCGAACCGCTTGGCCAAGGAAGGCATGGGGAAATGAATTCTTTCGAATTCAGAGACTTCCTGGGGTGGTATAGGATTCCTTGGAGGCACAGATTTTCTCCTGAAATTTCTCCGAGGGGGTAATTTCGAGAGAGATGTGATGAGAAGAAGATGAACCAATTATTTGTTTAGGAATTAGTAAAGGATGTGATTTTGAGGCTCAATTTGGTTGAAGAAGGGCAAGAATCAGGTTAAAAAAAAAAGAAACCCGAACGGCTGCACTTAGGGTTTAGATTTGGGATTTTTCAATTTTGGGCTTGATTTGAAAATTGGAATTAGTGAAAGTGTTCTAAAGGTGATAAGAAATGATGTTATAGGTTTGATTTGGCAAGAAAATCAAGGAAAATGAAGATTTGAGGACAATGGAAGCATTTGCTGCGCAACAATGGCCGAAACGGTGAAATGGCAACTGAAGAGGAAGAAGAAAACCTTTGAACATTTTTATATTCACGAAAACGGTTAACCGTTTTTTTAAACGGTTAAAGGGGTAACTTCCAGAGGCTAAAGAATGGGAAACGGTGAAAGGTTTGTTAGCCTATGTGGCTATAAATATTGATTTTGATGATAACAAACCACATGTATTTATTAAGTAAAGATTTATGAATTGTGCTTTTATAATAAGAAAATGATGTTATGGAATTAAAGCATTTTGGACTAAAATGAAAGTAATTTCAAAATCTTTGATAGTGTTTTAAATTTCGGATTTGGACCTATTTGAAACTATTTAAATGTTTTTAGGTTATTTTATAATTTCACAAAGTTTGGGTGAAATTATAATTTAAAAAAGTTGTGGGATTAACGAAGCATTACTTAGAAATTCTGAAATTGAATCTATTTGTAAAGTTTCATAACGTTTTGGGCCATACTACAATTTTATAAAGGTTTGCGGTCAAACTGAAAATTTAAGAAAAATTCCACTGTAGCAGGTTGCTGTAGCATCCGGCTTACCGGTTATAAAAACTAAAAAATCGGATTCGGACAGAATGTATCCAGAACGAAAACGGCTTACCGGATTCCGAATCCGGCAAGCCGGTTAGGCAATTTTGCCTTAACGGTAACATAAATCCGGCTTACCGGATTCCATAAACGGCAAACCAGATACGCCTGGAATGTGAGTAACGGCTAGTTTTCGAGCTCAAACTATAAGAACTCAAATCCAACTCATTTTGAAGCTCTCCAACAAGCAAAAAAAAAAAGCACACGTGATATCTTGAGCTTACAACTTGCAAAACACAAATAATTGAATCATTCATTGTTCTTCATCTTTGAATATCTACTCATTGAGTGAGTTTTATTGTAACTTTCATTTCTTCATTTCATTTGTAAGAGTTTGAGTGTGTGAGAAACTTGAGTGAAGAGATTGGGAGATAATCTCTTTGTTGTAAAGGTTTATTGACACCTCGAAGTCAATTGTAATAGGTTGAAGCCTCGGAAAGGCTTGGATAGTGAAATCCTCAAGCTTGGATTGCTTGGAGGCGTGGACGTAGGCGGGGATTGCCAAACCACATAAAAATTCGTGTGTTTGTTTCTCTTCTCCCTTACTATTTAATTATTGTGCCTTTATTAAACTTATTGCTTTCAATTTTTATTAAGGCATTAAATTGCTTGTTGTGTGGATTTGCTAGGTTAATTTTTAAATTTCCAATTCACCCCCCTCTTGGGTTGTACACTTATATTTCATTTGGTATCAGAGCAAGGTGCTCTTATTTATATTTAACCATCTAGAGTTAAAAGATCAATGGCAAACTCAAAATGATTCCACATTTAGGGAAGGGCAGTCCACCACTAGACCACCTTACTTTGATGGAAACGATTACCCATATTAAGTAGGTACACTCGACAATATGAATTGTTCCAAATGGAACAAAATGAAAATGTGTACTCTATGTATACTAGATTCACGGACATAGTGAACACTCTAAGAGCCCTAGAAAAGGCTTTCTCAAATAGCAAAAAAGTCAAGAAAATCATTAGGTCTCTACCTAAGGAATGGAGACCAAAAAGGATTGCCATTGAGGAAGCCAATGATTTAAATATATTACCTATTGATGATTTAATTGGCTCTCTCATTTTATATGAAGAACATTTGGCAGCTGAAAAAGGGCATGAGGAAAAGAAGAAAAACATTGCTCTCAAGGCTTCAAAACGTGAGAGTGATGAGGAAAGCGAAATGGATGATGAGGAGTTGGCTATGTTGGCTAGAAGATTCAGAAAATTTTACAAGAAGAATAATGAGCAGAGAAAGTTCAGAGGCTACAAGAATAAGAAGGAGAAGAAGGAGACAATCACTTGTTATCAATGCAAGAAGCCCGGACATATACGAACGGAATGTCCTCTTCTCAACAAACTCAAGAAGAAATCTATGGTGGCCACATGGGATGATAGTGATGAGGAAACAAGTGACGATGATGAGCAACAAGAAATGACAAACTTAGCTCTCATGGCCATTGGGGAAGAATCATGTGATGAACTTGATGAGGTAAGTGTTCCTCCTACATATGATGAATTGCATGATGCTTTTAATGATTTGCATGATGAGCTAATGAAGATTGGTAAAAAGAATATAAGTCTTAAAAAGAAGATGATAGAGCTTAAGAATGAAAATGATTCATTTAGTGCAAAGATTACATGCCTAGAATTAGAAAATAAAACATTGCATGATAGTATTGCATTATTTGAGAATTCTAGCACTTCACATGAGCACTTAGAGTCACACATGAATGACTTGAAAAATGAGAATGAAATGCTTAGAAAGAAGAGCAATGAACTAAATGAAATTGTGCTAAAATTCACAAATGGGCAAAAGATGTTGGACAATTTGCTAAACTCACAAAAATGTGTGTTTGACAAAAGTGGCATAGGTTATAAACCGAATTTGAAACAAAAATTTTACAAGAATTATTTTGTGAAGAATACATCTATTAACAATAAAATTGTATGTCATTATTGCAATCAAGATGGCCATATGAAAAATAGATGTGCAGTGAAGAGAAATGCATATTATGGTATGAAATGTGTTTGGGTTCCGAAAGGAACCATTGCTAACTCTCAAGGACCCAAAAAGGTTTGGGTACCTAAAGCTTGAGATTTTCTCTACAGGGCTCAAAGAAGAAGAAGAATAAGTGGTACTTGGACAGCGGTTGTTCAAGACACATGACAGGGAATTATTCTTGGTTTTCAAGCTTTACCAAGATCGAAAATGGTGGAGATGTTTCGTTTGGGGATAATTCAAAAGGAAAAATCATTGGGATTGGAAATGTCGGTAATGTATCCTCTACTCTCATTGAAAATGTGTGTTTGGTTGAAAACTTGAAACACAATTTGCTTAGTATTAGTCAATTATGTGATAAAGGATATAGAGTTATCTTTGATGAATCAAAATGTGTTATTGAGAATGCATGTGATGGGAAAGTCTTGTTTGTAGGAAATAGATGTGTTAATGTCTATACCATTAATATAGATTGTGCATCTATACATGAAAAATGTCTCTCCGCATTGCATGATGATGGTTGGTTATGGCATAGAAGATTAGGTCATGCAAGCATGGATTTGATTTCAAAAATCGTGAAAAATGATTTAGTTAAAGGTCTTCCAAAAATCAGTTTTCAAAAAGATAGAATTTGTGAAGCATGCCAATTTGGAAAACAAATCAAAACTTTCTTCAAAAGCAAGAATCATGTCTCTACTTCAAAACCACTTCAATTGCTTCATATAGATTTGTTTGGACCTTCTAGATATGCTAGTTTAAGTGGTAAATATTATGCATTTGTAATTGTGGACGATTATTCTAGATACACATGGGTATTGTTCTTAGCGAATAAGAATGATGCCATTGATGCATTTCGAATTTTCTATAAAAAGGTTCAAAATGAAAAAGGTTATTCTATTACTTGTAATAGAAGTGATCATGGTGGAGAATTTAAAAATCATGCATTTGAAAATTTTTGTAATAACTTTGGCATTGAACATCAATTTTCATCACCTAGGACTCAACAACAAAATGCAGTAGTAGAGAGAGAATAAGTCTATTCAAGTATTTTTGGGCCAAAGCCATCAACACCGCTTGTTATGTTTTAAATCGGGTTGATTAGACCTAATCTGAATAAAACTCCATATGAGCTTTGGAAAGATAGAAAACCCAACATTGGTTATTTTAATGTTTTTGGATGCAAATGTTTTGGTTTGAACACAAAAGATAATCTTGATAAATTTGATCCAAAATCTGATGTTGGTATCTTTCTTGGTTATTCAAATTCAAGCAAAGCTTATAGAGTTTATAATAAAAGAACTTTAGTTGTGGAAGAATCNATAATCTTGGTAAATTTGATCCAAAATCTGATGTTGGTATCTTTCTTGGTTATTCAAATTCAAGCAAAGCTTATAGAGTTTATAATAAAAGAACTTTAGTTGTGGAAGAATCTATGCATGTTACATTTGATGAGACTAACCCCTCCTCTACGGAGAAAGTCATTGTTGATGATAATGCAGAAGAAGAACAACAAGAAGAAGCATCAAATGACAACCAAGAAGACGCACTACCTGGAATTCAAGAGGAACATCATAAAGAACCAAATGCAGAGCAAAATGAAGGTAATTTACAAACACTCCACAAGGAGTGGAGGTATGTATCCTCTCACCCTAAAGATGTAATTTTAGGAGATCCCTCACGAGGTGTTACCACTAGATCATCTCTTAGGAACACATGTGAGCATGCTGCATTTATTTCTCAAATTGAACCAAAATCCTTTGCGGATGCGGAAAATGATGAATCTTGGATTATGGCAATGCAAGAGGAGTTGAATCAATTTGAGAGAAACAATGTGTGGGAGTTAGTTCCTAATCCGGAACATCAATCCATTATAGGTACTAAATGGGTATTTAGAAACAAAATGGATGAATCCGGTGTGGTTGTAAGAAATAAAGCTAGATTAGTGGCTCAAGGTTACAACCAAGAAGAAGGAATTGATTTTGATGAAACTTTTGCACCTGTAGCAAGGTTAGAATCCATTAGGATGTTGTTAGCATATGCATGTCATAAGGATTTTATTTTATATCAAATGGATGTCAAGAGTGCTTTCTTAAATGGATATATTATGGAGGAAGTTTATGTGAAACAACCTCCTGGTTTTGAAAATGAAAAATTTCCAGATCATGTGTATAAGTTATCCAAGGCTTTGTATGGTTTAAAACAAGCACCTAGAGCTTGGTATGATAGGCTTAAAAACTTCTTGTTGGATAACGATTTTTCAATGGGAAAAGCGGACACAACTCTTTTTGTTAAGCATAAGAACCAAGACATACTTATTGTTCAAATATATGTTGATGATATTATTTTTGGTTCTACTAATGAGTTGTTGTGTAAAGATTTTTCATCATGTATGAGCCAAGAGTTTGAGATGAGTATGATGGGAGAGTTGAAGTACTTCCTTGGACTTCAAATCAAACAAAACGAGGACGGAATTTTCATAAATCAAGCTAAGTACGTGAGAGATCTACTCAAAAGATTTGGCTATGAAAATGGAATAGCAAAAAGCACTTCTATGAGTACTATCATCAAGCTGGACAAAGATGAGAAAGGTAAGGAAGTTGATATCAAGACATATCGAGGTATGATAAGATCTTTACTCTACTTGACTGCTAGCAGGCCTGATATTATGTTTAGTGTATGCTTGTTTGCTAGATTTCAATCTTGTCCTAAAGAGTCTCATATGCTTGCTGTCAAACGCATTTTTCGATATTTAATTGGCACCATTAATCTTGGCCTTTGGTATCCTAGAGGAACTCATATTGATTTAACTTGTTATTCGGATGCCGATTTTGCTGGGTATAAGGTTGATAGAAAAAGTACTAGTGGAACATGTCACTTCCTAGGCCATTCTCTTGTCTCTTGGTTTAGTAAGAAACAAAACTCGGTTGCGCTTTCAACCACCGAGGCAGAATATATTGCCGCAGGTAGTTGTTGTGCACAAATTCTTTGGATGAAACAGACCCTTAGAGACTATGGTATTAAGCTTGATCAGATACTTATCTTATGTGACAATACTAGTGCTATTAATCTTTCCAAGAATCCCATTCAACATTCTAGGACTAAACATATAGAAATTAGACATTATTTCCTTAGAGATCATGTTAAAAAAGGAGATGTTGTGATTAAATTTCTTTCCACTGAAAATCAACTTGCGGATATCTTTACAAAACCTCTTAGCGAAGAGCATTTTATAAAGATAAGACATGAGCTTGGAATGATGAATGTTGAATCTTAATTCATGTTTCTCTACATGGCTTGATATGTTTGTTATCATATGGATTTATGCTTCATGGATTAGATAGCATGATATGCTTGTAAATTTATGATTTTATGATTTTGTGTTTCATGCATTAAATGGCGTATTGAAAAGTTTTAAATATCAAAATGATTTAAAATTAATCAATTTTTTAAGGTCGGAAATTAAATGGTGTGTGTAGTACAAGTATAAGAGTTAGCAAATATTCCTTTTTCATTCTTCCGAAAAAAAAATGTTTCTTCTTATTGTTTCTCTCTCTCGGGACAAATTCCGGAGAACCGGATTTTCAATCCTGAAAACCGGATTTGCTAAGCTTTATCTCTGCCTCATAACCGGTCTACCGGTTATCAAAAACGGATAGCCGAATTCGCATGCATGCTTGCTGGAACAAAACCGGATTTCCGGTTCAAGACATCCGGAAAACCGATTATTTTTGGAGGCTCTCGAAACCGGCCAGCCGGTTAAGGAAACCGGCAAGCCGAATTGCCTCTTGCATCTCTCGGTCCATATCCGGTTTACCGGATTTCAATTTCGGAAAGCCGGTTTCGGCTTTCTCCTTTTCTGCATACTAACCGGCCTGCCGGTTAGGAAATCCGGCAAGCCGGATTCGTGCCTTTTAAATTTGCTGAAGAAGGCTGTTCTCGGGTTCACAACCGGCCTACCGGTTATCCACAACCGGCAAGCCGAATTGCTTCTTTCTACTCTCGGTTCATTTCCGGATTTCCGGATTTGTTTTTCGGAAAGCCGCTTTCGGCTTTGTTCAAATCTGTCCACAAACCGGCTTGCCGGTTAGAAAATCCGGTAAACCGAATTTGAGCTCTTTAAACACTATTCATCCTCTCCTAAGTTTCGGCAATCCGTTTCCATTATCTCTCTAAAAACCGTTTCTATTTTCTCTCTTTCTCACTCCAAAATCCTTCTTTTTCTTCCATTTTTACATCAAATTGAATCAATAAAATCATTCCCCATCTCACTAAGATCGTAAAACCATCCTTGAAACCCGTTTTCAACATCTAAATCCTTAGATCCCAATTCCAACCTAGGTTTTGAGCCGAATTTTCTCTCTCTAGATTTCTCACTCTCAAGCCGTTTTTGATCAAATTTGTTTCACCAAATCACCTCCAATCTTCATCTTCTTCATTCTCTTTGGTGTTTTTATCTTCAAATCAATCAAAATCAATATGTCAAGCTCTCGGCCGGTTCGGAGAAAAGGCAAGGAACCGGTTCAACCATCCACACGGCCACGGGAAGCAAGGGGCACCTCCAATCAACCCACCTTTGAGTCCATTCACTTTCAGAACACGCAACACTTGATCAAAAGGTTTCATCAAAGCTTTCGGACTCGTGAGGTACTCAACACTTTCTTTGTTTTACCGGATGTTTTACATTCTCTCCAGATTAGTCATAGAACTTTATTTCAATTGTTGGGAGATGTTGGTTGGATTGATGCATTGTTGATTGAGGAGAATGTGTATCCCGACTTGGTGAAAGTATTTTACTCGAATATGGATTGTTCCGCGGAGAAAGAGAATCGAGTAATCACCAAAGTTGGAGGAGTTTTGATTGAATTTGATGATTCGGATTTGAACAACATCCTAGGATCTTCCGATGATGGCTTGGACATTTTTTCTCTTAGGAAACCTCCTGAAATTGATGATTATGTTCATGTTGATGCCGTTCGTAATATTTGTCGGCGTAATGATCTTTCTGTTGAAGACTGTACCATTCATTTCCGTACTCAGTGTCTTTGTCTTCAAACTCGTTTTTTGCTTCGTATCATCCAGTCCATTGTACTTCCTAGATCAGGACATTTGGATGAGGTTTCTCACATGGATGTCGCCATGATTGACTGTATTCTTAGAGGTCGCCCTGTTGACTTGGGCTATTCAATCATCCGCACCATGTTGAGCATTCCTGCCTTGATTACCCGCTCTCTTCCTTATGGTCACTTCATTACCCGAATTCTTAAATTCTTTGAAGTGCCGATTCTAGAACCATCTTGTAGGCCGTCCAAGGGTATTGGGGATGAGGTTATTGTTGGGTTAGGCTTTGAGTGGAAGGATGGCACTTGGGTCAAATACAGCGATAACAAGTTTACCTTTCTAGCCCCAAGTGATGATCGGCCACTTAATGCTGTGATTCCAGCTGATCAGCTTCCAGTTTTCTCACTCTCATTTCGAGGGCAGCGTAGGCGCCGAGTTTCTTCCACGGTTGCTTCAGTTCCTAGTGCATCTGCATCCGCTTCATCACCTCCTCGACCTCCTACCTCTGGAGATGTTACTCTTCAGCAGCTTATGGATGAGGTGCGGACACTGTCGGTGCGGCAGACTGAGCTTCAGCAGGAGCAGCAGCAACAGCGGCAGCTACAACAGCAGCTCATTCATGGACAGCGCCTTCTCTTTGAGCACTTCGGCATTTCATATCCGTTTCTACCTCCTTCACCTCCATCCTCACCACCTGAGTAGTATCTTATGCTTGTACTTGGACACACCTACATTTCATTTACTGCATTGTGTGTTCTTTTATTTTCGACTCTATGGATGGTTATTATGCTTTTCAGTTTATGTATTTGTTTTGGATAATATGGATTTGTTGTGCCTATTTATGTTTGATGTTATGGATTTGTTTTGGTTGATCATTATGGATTATATGGATTTTCTTATGCTTATGGATATTTTTTTTACTAATGAGCTTGTATTGCTATTTTGATGATTGATAGGGGGAGCTTTTATTCTTTTATTCTTTTATTCTTTTATTCTTTTTTATGATGAAGGGGGAGAATGATTTAATAAGTGTTATGAAAATATGTATATATCTAGGGGGAGCATGTATGCAGGGGGAGTTTTTGATCAAACAATTTTCAAATCATTTTTTAACTTGCATTGATTAAGGGGGAGCATTTTCATAACACGATTAAAATTTTTAATGTGTTTTGTCATCATCAAAAAGGGGGAGATTGTTAGCCTATATGGCTATAAATATTGATTTTGATGATAACAAACCACATGTATTTATTAAGTAAAGATTTATGAATTGTGCTTTTATAATAAGAAAATGATGTTATGAAATTAAAGCATTTTGGACTAAAATGAAAGTAATTTCAAAATCTTTGATAGTGTTTTAAATTTCGGATTTGGACCTATTTGAAACTATTTAAATGTTTTTGGGTCATTTTATAATTTCATAAAGTTTGGGCGAAATCATAATTTTATAAAGTTGTGGGATTAACGAAGCATTACTTAGAAATTCTGAAATTGGATCTATTTGTAAAGTTTCATAACGTTTTGGGCCATACTACAGTTTTATAAAGGTTTGGGGTCAAACTGAAAATTTAAGAAAAATTCCACTGTAGTAGGTTACTGTAGCATCCAGCTTACCGGTTATAAAAATCGAAAAACTGGATTCGGGGCAGAATGTATCCAGAACGAAAACGGCTTACCGGATTCCGAATCCGGCAAGCCGGTAAGGCAAAATTTTGAATTTTGCCTTAACGGTAACATAAATCCGGCTTACCGGATTCCATAAACGGCAAACCAGATACGCCTGGAATGTGAGTAACGGCTAGTTTTCGAGCTCAAACTATAAGAACTCAAATCCAACTCATTTTGAAGCTCTCCAATAAGCAAAAACAAAAAAGCACACGTGATATCTTGAGCTTACAACTTGCAAAACACAAATCATTGAATCATTCATTGTTCTTCATCTTTGAATATCTACTCATTGAGCGAGTTTTATTATAACTTTCATTTCTTCATTTCATTTGTAAGAGTTTGAGTGTGTGAGACACTTGAGTGAAGAGATTGAGAGATAATCTCTTTGTTGTAAAGGTTTATTGACACCTCGAAGTCAATTGTAATCGGTTGAAGCCTCGGAAAGGTTTGGATAGTGAAATCATCAAGCTTGGATTGCTTGGAGGCGTGGACGTAGGCGGGGATTGCCGAACCACGTAAAAATTCATGTGTTTGTTTCTCTTCTCCCTTACTCTTTAATTATTGTGCCTTTATTAAACTTATTGCTTTCAATTTTTATTAAGGCATTGGATTGCTTGTTGTGTGGATTTGCTAGGTTAATTTTTAAATTTCCAATTCACCCCCTCTTGGGTTGCACACTTATATTTCAAGGTTAACCACTTAACGGCTAAGGAGTAACTTCTAGAGAGCTCTCTGTTTTTAAACGGTTTACCGATTGCATCAAACGGTAAAAGGGTTAAAAGGTAGACATCATAATCTATTTTCTGGAATAAAACGGTACACCGTTTATTGGAAACGGTTAGTCGTTTATTTTATCTATAATTTCGCACATTTGATGTAATTTTTGGCCAGCAAATAATACATTCCAAGATTATTTAATTGATCTAAAAATATTCTATGAGCCATTTTAATGCATGATTCATGAACATGTATTCAAGCAATTAATTCATATAATCAATCAAGAATTAACAAAGCAAGCACATCATTTGAATATCAAGCTTAAGCATTTAAATCATCAAATCACCAATAAGTCAATCAATTCAATACACTCAATAGCATGAATAGAGATGTTAATGCGAAAATTTCATCATCCCAAGTTCATGCCGAATCTTTGAAAATTGTTCTTCGCCAAGAGGTTTGGTAAAAATATCGGCGAGTTTTTTTCTGTAGAAATAAACTCTAACGCAATATCCCCTTTTGAACATGATCTCTCATGAAATGATGTCTTATTTCTATATGCTTGGTTCGAGAGTGTTGAATGAGATTCTTTGAAAGATTTATAGCACTAGTATTATCACACTTAATAAGAATTTGTTCTAGGTTAATACCATAGTCTCTAAGTGTTTGTTTCATCCAAAGAGCTTGTGCACAACAACTTCCTACAGCTACATATTCAGACTCGGTAGTTGAGAGTGCAACAGAATTTTATTTCTTGCTAAACTATGAAACAAGTGAGTGACCTAGGATATGGCAAGTTCCACTAGTACTTTTTCTATCCACTTTATAGCCGGCAAAATCCGCATCCGAATAGCATGTTAAATCTATATGAGTTCCCCCAGGATGCCAAGGCTAATATCTATGGTTCCACTCAAATAACGGAAAATTCTTTTAATAGCAAATAAATGGGATTCCTTGGGACATGATTGAAATCTTGCACACAAACATACACTAAACATGATATTGGGTCTACTTGCAGTTAAATAAAGTAAAGATCCGATCATACCTCGATACATTTTGATATCCACTTCTTTGCCTTTTTCATTTTTGTGAAGTTTGGTTGTTGTGCTCATTGGAGTGTTTTTGGTCTTTGAGTCATCAATGCCGAATCTTTTGAGTAGATCTTTTACATACTTGGCTTGATTTATGAAAATTCCTTCCTCATTTTGTTTTATTTGCAGCCCAAGGAAGTGCTTCATCATTCTTAAGCCTATCATATCATGCTCTAGGTGCTTTTTTTAAGCCATACAAAGCTTTAAATAACTTATAAACATGATTTAGAAAATTTTCATTTTCAAAACCAGGGGGTTGTTTTACATACACTTCTTCCATTATAAAACCATTCAAAAAAACACTTTTCACATCCATTTGAAATAAAATGAAATCTTTATAATATGCTAATGCCAAAAACATTCTAATTGATTCTAGTATAGCTACGGGTGCAAATGTTTCATAAAAATCAATTCCTTCTTCTTGGTTGTAACCTTGAGCCACTAATCTAACTTTATTTCTTACAACCACATCGGATTCATCCATCTTATTTCTAAATATCCATTTTGTACCTATGACGGATTGATGTTCCGGTTTAGGAACTAATTTCGACACATTGTTTCTTTCAAATTGATTTAACTCCTCTTGCATTGCCATAATCCAAGATTCATCATTTTCTACATCCGCAAAGGATTTGGGTTCAATTTGAGAAATAAATGCATTATGCTCACAAGTATTTCTAAGTGATGATATAGTTGTAACACCTCGTGAGAGATCTCTTAAAATTACATCCTTAGGGTGAGAAGAAACATACCTTTACTCCTTGGGGAGTGCTTGAGAAGTACCTTCATATTGATCCATATTTGTTTGCTCTTCTTGTTCATCCTCTTGATTTCTTTGTGGTGCATTCTCTTGTTTATCCTTTGATGGTTCTTCTTGTAACTCTCCATCTGCATCATCATAATTTATTCCTTTCTCCGCAGAGGAGGGGTTAGACTTATCAAATGTAACATGCATAGATTCTTCTACAACTAGTGTATTTTTTTTATAAACTCTATAAGCTTTGCTTGAGTTTGAATATCCAAGAAAAATACCAACATTAGATTTTGGATCAAATTTGCCAAGATTGTCTTTTGTGTTCAAAATAAAACATTTGCATCCAAATACTTTGAAATAACCAATATTGGGTTTTCTATCTTTCCAAATCTCATATGGAGTTTTATTAAGATTAGGTCTAATTAACACATAATTTAAAACATAACAAGCATTAGATTTTGGATATCCAAGAAAAATATCAACATTAGATTTTGGATCAAATTTGCCAAGATTGTCTTTTGTGTTCAAAATAAAACACTTGCATCCAAACACTTTGAAATAACCAATATTGGGTTTTCTATCTTTCCAAATCTCATATGGAGTTTTATTAAGATTAGGTCTAATCAACACATAATTTAAAACATAACAAGCGGTGTTGACGACCTTGGCTAAAAAATACGTAGGCAATGAATTTTCATTCAACATAGTCCTAGCCATTTCTTGAATAGATCTACTCTTTCTCTCAACAACTCCATTTTGTTGTGGAGTTCTAGGTGATGAAAATTAATGCTCAATGCCAAAATCATTACAAAAAAATCTCAAATGCATGATTTTCAAACTCTCCTCCATGATCACTCCTAATGCATGCAATACCATACCCTTTTTCATTTTGTATTTTCTTTCAAAGCACTTTAAAGGCATCAAGAGCATCATCCTTATTGGCTAAGAATTATACCCATGTATATATAGAATAATCATCCACTATCACAAATGCATAATATTTCCAATTTAAACTAGCATCTCTAGAGGGCCCAAATAAATCTATGTGAAGAAGTTGAAGTGGTTTTGAAGTAGAAATATGATTTCTATTTTTTAAAGATGTTTTGATTTGTTTTCCAAATTGACAAGCTTCACAAATCTTATCTTTTGAAAACCAATTTTTGGAAGACTTTTAACTAAATAATTTTTAAAAATTTTTGAAATCAAATCCATACTTGCATGTTCTAACCTTCTATGCCATAACCAACTATCATCATGCAATGCCGAAAAGCATTTATTACCACATCTACTCCCAACAAATAAGATCTTGCCATCACATGAATTCTCAATAACACAACTAAATTACAAAGATAACTTTATAACCTTTGTCACATAATTGACTAATACTAATTAAGTTGTGTTTCAAGTTCTCAACCAAACATACATTCTCAATTAGAGTTGAGGAAACTTTACCAACATTTCCAATTCCAAGAATTTTTCCTTTTGAGTTTTGTCCAAAAGATACGTCTCCACCATTTTCAATTTTGGTGAAGTTTGAGAACCATGCATAATTTCCGGTCATGTGCCTTGAACAACCACTGTCCAAGTACCATTTATTTTTTTTCTTCTTTAAGCCCTACAAAAAAAATCTCAAGTTTAGAGGTACCCAAAGCTTTTTGGGTCCTTGAGAGTTGGCAACGGTTCCTTTTGGAACCCAAATACATTTTACACCATAATATGCATTCTTTTTCATGGGACATCTATATTTCATGTGACCAATTTGATTACAGTAATGGCAAACAATCTTATGATCACTTGTGGAGGTAGCTTCAAGTTAGGCTTATACCCAAGTGCTCCTTTATCAAAAACACATTTTTGTGAGTTAAGCATATTATCCAACATCTTTTGCCCATTTGTAAATTTCAAAAAAATCTCATTCAACTCATTGCTCTTTTTCTTAAGCATTTCGTTTTTATTTTTCAAATCATCTATGTGTGATTCTAAATGCTCATGTGAGATGCTAGGTTTCTCATTTGATAATGCAATTTCATCATGCAATGTTTTGTTATCTACTTCTAGGCATGCAATTCTTGCATTTAGAGATTCATTTTCATTTTTAAGCTTTGTCATTTCCTTTTTAAGACATACATTATTTTTACCAATCTTCATCAACTCATTATGCAATTCTTTAAAAGCAGCATACAATTCATCATAGGTGGGATTATTTACCTCATTGAGATCATCATCCACTCCTATTACCATAAGCGCTAGGTTTGATACTTCTTGCGACCCTTCTTCATCACTTGAATCTTCCTCGCTATCATCCCAAGTTGCAACCATGGCTTTCTTCTTGAGTTTGTTGATAAGTGGACACTCCGATCTTATATGGCCAGGTTTCTTGCATTCATAGCATGTGATTACCTCTTTCTTCTCCCTTTGGTTCTTAAAGTTTCTAAATTTTCTTCGCTCTCTGGTTTTCTTGAAGAATTTTCTGAACCTTCTTGCTAGCATGGCCAGCTATTCATCATCCAATTCACTCTTCCCATCACTCTCATATTTTGAAGCTTTGAGAGCAATGTTTTTCTTCTTCTCCTCATGCCCTTTTTCTACTGCCAAATCTTCTTCATATGAAATGAGAGAACCAATTAAATCATCAAGAAGTAAAGTATTTAAATCTTTGGCCTCTTCAATAACGGTTCTTTTAGGTCTCCATTCTTTTGGAAGTGACCTAATGATTTTCTTAACTTTCTCGCTATTTGAGAAGGTCTTTCCCAAAGCTCCAAGGGTGTTCACTATGTCCGTAAATCTAGTATATATAGAATACACATTTTCATTTTGTTCCATTTGGAACAATTCATATTAACGAGTGTATCTACTAATTTTAGACTCTTTAACTTGATTTGTCCCTTCATAGACAACTTCAAGTTTATTCCATATTTCTTGTACACTTTCACAACTAGATACTCTATGGAATTCTTTCTTATCAAGAGCACAGAACAAGGCATTCATTGCATTGGAGTTTAAGGACATTTTTCTCTTTTCTAACTCACTCCATTGACTTGATGGTTTAGGAATATCATCTCCTACTTCATCTTTAAACATAGGCATGAATGGACCATCACAAACAACTTCCCAAATTTCATAATCTAAAGCTTGCAAATATATTCTCATTCTAGTTTTCCAATATGCATAGTTATTACTGTCAAAGAATGATGGTCTAGTTGTGGATTGCCCTTCTTTAAAGGTTGAGTCATTCAGGGTTGCCATGGATCTTTTACTCTAGACGATTAAGTTCTAACAAGAGAACAAGGCTCTGATACCAAATGAAATACAAGTATGCAACCCAAGAGGGGGTGATTCTAAAAATTATTTAATTATAAAACAAATTATCATGCAAATCTAAAATGAATTTAATGGAATAACAATTAAATCAATTACAATATAAAAAGATAAGGGAAGAGAGATTCAAAACACGAATATTTTTACGTGATTCGGCCAACCTCGCCTACGTCCACGCCTCCAAGCTTTTCGGGCTTGAGGATTTCACTAAGCAAGCCTCCAAGGCTTCAAATGCTTACACTTGACTTCCAAGGTGTCAATGAACCTTTACAACAAGAGATTATCCTCCAATCTCTTAACCCAAGTGTATCCCAACACTTACAATCACTCAAAGTAAAAGATTAAAAATTATTTTTCTCTCACACAATATTTAAGATTATAAATCAATGCTCAATGTGTGAATAGATGAAGCAAGAATGTGTTTTAAAGCTCTATGAAGATTGTATTCTCGAATATAAGCTCAATGGTTGTGTTGTGATCAATCTTGTTTGAATTTGTATGAGCTTATTTATAGTTGGAGCTGAAAAACTAGTCCTTACAAACTGTCTACCCGAAAACAGCTCCCCGTTAGCCATTAACGGTTAACCGTTTAGGCTGATCAAAAGTTATCGTTGGGCCAAATTTCAAATAAACGGTTTGCCGTTTAGGCTTACCCGTTAGCCGTTAAATTCAAGAGACTTGCAAGATAAACTTTAGTTGTTAGTTCATACTAAACGATTAAAGATTTATATGAAATAATCTTTCTGGAATTTATCGGTTAGCCGTTTGTAATTAACGGTTCGCCGTTTGTTTCCAGTAACCTACAAAACAAGTTAGCCTTATCCGTTTCAGTTAAGCTTTTGCCGTTTGTTTCCAAGTACAATCTTTCATTCTGGATTTTATCAGTTAACCGTTTAAATAAACGGTTCATCGTTAAATTTCAGTAACCTTCCCAGCCTTTTGTGTTTTCTGTTTTTCTTAATCGGTTAGAGCTTAGGCAATTTGTTGCTCCCTAGTTTTAATCGATTAACCGTTTAAAAGAAAATGATTTATAGTTTATTTCCATAATTGCATTTTAAGCTAGATTTTGCATAAAATTATTTTCCAATTTAAATTTTAACAGTTATCCAACTTTTATGAATATAATTGGAATTATTATAAGGCTTTTGTTTATTAAGAAATAGCTCCAATATTTTAATCAAAAACCATTTAAAGTTTGTTATCATCAAAATCAATATTATTAACATATTCATGTTAACACCCACTTATCAACAAACTCAAGAAGAAATCCATGGTTGCAACTTGGGATGATATCGATGAAGATTTAAGTGATGAAGAAGAGTCGCAAGAAGTATCAAACCTAGCACTTATGGCAATAGGAGATGATGATGATCTCAATGAGGGAAGTGATCATACTTATGATGAATTGTATGATGCTTTTAAAGAATTGCATAATGAGTTGATGAAGATTGGTAAAAAGAATGTATGTCGTAAAAAGGAAATGGTAAAGCTCAAAAATGAAAATGAATATCTAAATGCAAAAATTACATGCCTAGAAGTAGAGAACAAAACATTGCATGATAGAATTGCATTATCAAATGAGAAATCTAGCACCTCACATGAGCATTTAGAATCACACATAGATGATTTGAAAAATGAAAATGAAACGCTTAAGAAAAAGAGCAATGAGTTAAATGAGATTATTTTGAAATTTACAAATAGGCAAAAGATGTTGGATAACATGCTCAATTCACAAAAATGTGTGTTTGACAAAGGGGGTATTGGTTATAAGTCAAACTTGAAACAAAAATATTATAAGAACTACTTTGTGAAGAGTACATCTAGTAGCAATCAAGTTATATGTCATTTCTGCAATTAAGATGGTCATATGAAAAATAGGTGTTTAGTAAAAAGAAATGCATATTATGGTATGAAATGTATTTGGGTTCCGAAAGGAACCATTGCTAACTCTCAAGGACCCAAAAAGTTTTGGGTACCTAAAACTTGAAATTTTCTCTGCAGAGCATGAAGAAGAAGAAAAATAAATGGTACTTGGACAGTGATTGTTCAAGGCACATGACCGAAAACTATGCATGGTTCTCAAGCTTCACCAAAATTGAAAATTGCAGAGACGTATCTTTTGGAGACAACTCAAAAGGAAAAATTCTCGGAATTGAAAATGTTGGTAAAGTTTCCTCAACTCTAATTGAGAATGTATGTTTGATTGAGAATTTAAAACACAACTTGATTAGTATTAGTCAATTATGTGACAAAGATTATAAAGTTGTTTTTTATAAAGTTAGTTGTGTTATTGAGAATGCATGTGATGGGAAAATTTTATTTATTGGAAATAGATGTGGTAATGGTTACACAATTGATATAGAATGTGCATTTACTCATGATAAATGTTTTTCGGCATTGCATGATGATGGTTACCTATGGCATAGAAGACTAGGACATGCAAGCATGGATTTAATTTCAAAGATTTTCAAAAATGATTTAGTTAAAGGTCTTCCAAAAATTGGTTTTCAAAAAGATAAAATTTGTGAAGCATGCCAAATTGGTAAACAAATCAAAACCTCTTTTAAAAGCAAAAATCATATTTCTACTTCAAAACCGCTTCAATTATTTCATATAGATTTATTTGGACCTTCAAGATATGCTAGCTTGAGTGGAAAATATTACGCTTTTGTAATTGTTGATGATTTTTCAAGATACACATGGGTATTGTTCTTAGCTAATAAGGATGATACTCTTGATGCTTTTAAAGTGCTTTGTAAGAAAATTCAAAATGAAAAAGGGTATGGTATTGCATGCATTAGAAGTGATCATGGAGGAGAGTTTGAAAACTATGCATTTGAAACCTTTTGAACTCAAAACAGTCGAAAACCTTAAGAGGAGCATAAAAGGAAAAATGTCACTGTTCACATGTACGGCACGATTCACATTTACGATACTGTCTATATTACTGTTCATGACACTGTTCACACATACGGAACGATGGCAATGACCGATGATGTGGCATTGACTGATGAGGTGTCATGATTCTATTGGACAAAATTTATATACACTGTTGATCGGTGACGTGGCAGCATGTTAGTGGACCAAAAATCGCATGTACGGTACATGCATATACACAGGATTATTCTCAACCAAATCGCGTCACTGTTCAAGCCGGTTAACTGTTCAAACCGCGTGGTCAAACCGTGTCACTGTTCAAACCGCGTGGTCAAACCACGTACTGTTGACTGATGACGTGGCACAATCCTGAGCGTCCAAACTATTTTTAATCCGATAGCCATGATTTACTCAATGTATCTATAAAAATGGGGCCTCCTCCCATAATTTGATATCTCTGAATCCATTTTTAGGCTCTATTTTCTGTAATTGCTTCTCCATCTTGTATTTTCTACATATTTTAATAAATTTTCATTTTGCCTCTTGTTCATTTATGAGTAGTTAATTTTCTTTCAAGCTTGGTTGAAGGTGAAGTCTCAACATATGTTATGGTCTTTATTTGGTAAATTTATTTTCTCTTCCTCTCTAGTGTTTGTGGATGTTTTGACTTCTCGTCAACAAATAATAATAATCTTGTCTAGATACCACCCTAGTTTGAACGGCTCCCTAGTACAAGGTTATTATTATTTGGCACGATAAGCCTTTAGCACCATATTGATTAGAGTATGGTTCATGAGGTGTGGATTCCTCCCTCATGATTTAATTGACACTAATAAGAAATATTTAGTCCATAGTGCATGTTGATACAGATCTAGATACCCAAGCGCTACAATTATTATAGTTTCCACTTTAATTTAATTCTGCCATTTCAATTCAAATATTAGGATATTCCAAATCATTTTTACCATAAATCCAACCACCCATTTAGAAAAATTAATTCTACACACAATTAAAATCCACCTCCTCGTGGGATCGACACTTGTCACCATTGATCTATTCTACAATAGATTCGTGCACTTGTGAGTTCAATAAAATTTGCACAACAAGTTTTTGGCGCCGTTACCGGGGAGATACGTTATTTTAATTCATAGAATTAATTTTTGTGAATAATTTCTTTTAATTATTTTATTGTAATTTTTTTATTAAAAAAAAGTGAATATATTTTTAAAAGGTAAGAGTTTCTTTTCTTTTTCTCTTCTTTAAAATTTTGTAATTTAATTTTCAAGTTATTTTTCATTGAAATTTTTTTTGTCTATCTTATTAATTTATTTTAATTTTAGTTAATTTATTTCATGAATTTTTTAGTGTGTTTTTATAGTAAGGTTGTAACAACGTGATAAAGTTAGTACCGTAATTTCTCATTCTTCGTTATTTTTATTTATTTTGTTTCCATTTATTTTTGTGTTCTTTGTTTGCATGGTCGAAGGTCATTATTACCTAATCTTGAACCTATCGACCTTGAACTAGAAAAAACACTGCGCACACACAAACACATTAAAGATAAAAGTGAAATGGATTTGCAGAAACAACCACCATCACAGGAGAGGCCATTTAAGGACTACTTCAGTCCCTTAGCTAATTTGAGCACATCTTGCATAAGATACCCAAATGTAGCTGCTAGGAGTTTTGAGTTAAAACTTAGTGTGCTAAATTGTCTCCCAACATTCTATGGCCTAGAAAATGAGGACCCATATAATCATCTGAATGATTTTCATGTTGTTTGTCAAACTTTTAAATATGAAAATTTTTCAGATGATGATGTTAAACTCAGATTTTTCTCATTTTCTTTAAAAGATAGAGCTCGTTCATGGCTCAATACATTGCCTGCTAATAGCATTACATCATGAGAATAAATGGTAACGAAATTTTTGAATAAATATTTCCCAGTGCATAAAACCAATGCTATTCATAGGGAAATTTCAGAGTTTACCCAAAGAGAAGACGAATAGTTTTTTGAAACATGGGAGCGATTCAATGGGCTACTCTTGAAGTGTCCACATCATGGGTATGAGAAATGACACCAATGCCAATACGTTTTGGAGGGATTATTGCCACATGTACAAGAATGGCTAATGGCAACGAGTGGAGGAGAGCTAATGTCAAAAAGTGCATTAGAGATTTGTGAATTCTTCCAGCGATAAGCAGATAATTCCCAACAACGGAGTCGATCACTCGGGAATACTAAAAGAATTAAGGGAGTGAATGAGGTTCACATTGATTCAATGGGCTACTCTTGAAGTGTCCACATCATGGGTATGAGAAATGGCACCAATGCCAATACGTTTTGGAGGGATTATTGCCACATGTACAAGAATGGCTAATGGCAACGAGTGGAGGAGAGCTAATGTCAAAAAATGCATTAGAGATTTGTGAATTCTTCCAGCGATAAGCAGATAATTCCCAACAACGGAGTCGATCACTCGGGAATACTAAAAGAATTAAGGGAGTGAATGAGGTTCACATTGGCAAGTCAAGTTCAGGAATTAAAGAAGTCAAAGAAATGGGTGAAGATCTTTCTCGACAAATAACATCGTTAACGACTGCTAAATCAATAGAACTACATGACCATGACTCATACTCAAATCAAGCCAATGCCATAGGTGTAATGTGAAAACCATCAAATTACAACCCATACTCCAACACATATAACCCTGGATGGAGAGACCACCGAAATTTTTCATGGTCTCAAGGATTCCAACAGAATGGACCAGCAGCTCCAGCTCCACCAATGCAACCAATTCCTTAAATTCCTCAAGCCTCTCGGCCACTATTTATACCATATAATCATAACCAGAGCTACTCTCAACCTAGACCATGGGAGGATGCATTCCAGAATTTCAAGAATGTTACTCAATTTACGATTGAGCAACAGAACCGCACCATTGATGGACTATGAAATGAGATGAGAACAGTCTTCAACTCACAAGTCCAATCAATTTTAAGTCTCGAAACGATGGTGGGACAACTTGCTTCTTTAGTTCAGACCTTGCCAATGACTGTTGAGAAAGGCAAGTTTCCAAGTCAACCAGTGCCTAATCCTAAAAGAGTGCATGAAGTAAGTACTAGTTCACCACAACAATATGGAGAGGTCAAAACAATCATGACCTTACGAAAAGGAAAAGAAGTCGACAACAAAGTGGAAATGCCGGTGACAAAAGAAAATCAAATTGTACCTACTAATGTTGAGGACTGACCATCGGAAGATAAAGAAAAAACCAACCCACGATAATATGTTCCCAAAGTTCCATTTCCTCATAGGTTAGCTAAAGGAAAGAAGGGAAAATCCACAGGTGAGATTCTTGAAATCTTCAAACTGGTAAGTGTTAACATCCTTTTACTTGATGCTATAAAACAAGTTTCATCTTATGTCAAGTTTCTTAAAGACCTTTGTACTAAAAAGAGAAATATTCATGTTCAAAAGAAGACATTTTTAACAGAGAATGTTAGTTCGATACTCCAACATAAAATTCCTCTAAAATTCAAAGACTCAGGTTCCCCCACTATCTCATGTAGCATAGGGAACCACACAATTGAGAATGCTTTGTTGGACTTAGGAGCTAGTGTAAATCTGTTGCCTTATTCAGTATTTGTGAAACTTGGACTGGGAAAATTACACCCAACTCCAGTGGTATTACAGCTGCAGATCGGTCCACGAAAATACCTCGTGGTATTGTGGAGGACGTACATATCCAGATAGACAAGTTTTATTTTCCCGTTGATTTCATTGTAATTGACACTCAACTAATCCAAGATTCAAGGAAGCACATCCCCATTATCCTCGGCCGACCTTTCTTGGTAACTGCCGATACTCACATTCAATGCAGAACTGAAAATATGCAATTGTCCTTTGCCAACATGACTATGGAGTTAAACATCTTCAACATTGCCAAACAACCTCACAATGCAGATGATGGAATTGTTGATGTGGAATTAATAGAAACATTAATTGATAATACTTTTCTTTTAAACCTTAGTGATGACCCTTTACAAACATGCTTAACTCACTTTAGTTTGGATTTTGATATTGACAGATCGGTCAATGAGGTCAACACCCTACTTGACTCAGTACCATCCATGGATACTAATAAATAGAAGTCAAGAGTTGAGCCACTAGCACCATCAGAGAAGAAACTCATCCCATCATCAGAATCACCACCAAAACTTGAGCTTAAACCATTACCCAACACCTTGGAATATGCATTTTTTGTAGAAGAAAGTACTCTACCGATAATTATCTCATCCTCCCTAAATGAAGAACAAAAAGGTAAGTTGTTGGATGTTTTAAAAGGGCACAAAGGAGCATTATGATGGACCATAGCGGACATAAAAGGTATAAACCCAGTAGACTACATGCATTACATTCACCTTGATGAAAATACTAAACCTAATAGGGAAATGCAACGTCGGTTAAATCATAACATGAAAGAAGTTATTAGAACTGGAGTCCTTAAGCTATTAGATGCAAGTATCATTTACCCCATTTCTGATAGTTCATGGGTCAGTCATGTAGAAGTTGTCCCCAAAAAGTCAGGAGTCACAGTAGTTACCAATGCTGATAATGAATTGATACCCACTAGAGTGACTACAAGATGACGTGTATGCATTGATTATAGAAAGTTGAATTCTGCCACACGTAAAGACTATTTTCCTTTATCATTTATCGATCAAACGATTGATAGATTAGGAAGCCATGAATTTTATTACTTTCTAGATGGCTACTCAGGAAATAATCAGATTCCTATAGCACCAAAAGATCAAGAGAATACCACTTTCACTTGCCCTTTTGGTACTTTTTCATATAGGAAGATGCCATTTGAATTATGTAATGCACCTGCTACATTTCAAAGATGTATGTTAAGCATTTTTTCTGAAATGGTTGAACGATTCCTTGAAGTCTTTATGGTTGACTTTTCTGTTTTTGGTGACTCGTTTGATCAATGTTTACATCATCTAACACTAGTTCTGCAGAGATGTATCGAGAAAAACTTAGTCTTAAATTGAGAGAAATGTCATTTTATGGTAAAACAAGGTATTGTTCTCGGTCATATCATTTCAAGCAAAGGTATTGAGGTTGACAAAGCAAAGGTGGATCTCATTTCCAATCTTCCTCTACCTAAAACAGTCAGAGAAGTAAGATCTTTCCTTGGGCATGCTGGTTTTTATCGACATTTCATTAAAGATTTTAGCAAAGTTTCTAAATTCTTATGCAATCTACTTGCTAAGGATGTACTTTTTATCTTTGATGATTCATGTCTTGTGGCATTTGAAAAATTAAAGCAGTTATTGACATCATCACCCATCATTCAACCCTCAAACTGGAGCTTACCATTTGAGCTCATGTGTGATGCATCTGATTATTTAATAGGAGCAGTATCAGGATAAAAAGTTGATCGAATTTCTCATGTTATTTACTATGCTTGAATGACATTGAATGATGCACAGCTGAATTATTCAATTACTGAAAAAGAAATGCTAGTTGTAGTGTTTGCATTGGAAAAATTTTGATCTTATCTAATTGGTTGTAAAATAATTGTATTCACAGATCATGTTGCTCTTAAATATCTTCTCACAAAGAAAGATACAAAAGCTAGACTAATTCATTGGGTGTTACTTTTGCAAGAATTCAACTTGGAATTTAAAGATAAGAAAGGCACAAAAACTATTGTGGGTGACCATCTCTCTCGTCTCCATTTTGACATAATTACAGAACCATTAACATTGAATAAGTCATTTCCAGACGAACAATTAATGAGTATGCTGACATCGTGAATTATCTTGTTACAGGTCAACTTCCAGAGCATTCGACTAAGCAAGACAAGACTAATTTTTTTGCAGAAATAAAGAATTTCTTTTGGGATGACCCATATTTTTTCAAGTATTATGCAGATCAAATTTTTAGACGATGTGTCCCAGAAAGTGAAATTTAGAATATCCTTTCATTCTGCTATGAACAAGCTTGTGGAGGTCATTTCAGTGCTAAGAAAACAGCTACTAAAGTTTTGCAATGTGGTTTCTATTGGCCAACTATATTTCAAGACGCTCACACTTTTTATTCTTCATGTGATAGGTGTCAACGAATAGGGAGCATTACACGAAGGAATATGATGCCACTAAATCCAATTTTAGAGGTTGAGATTTTTAATGTATGGGGTATCGACTTCATGGGACTTTTTCCCCATTCTTTTGGCCATCAATACATATTGGTTGCTGTTGACTATGTATTGAAATGGGTAGAAGCAATTCCATGTAGAACCAATGATCACATGGTGGTGATAGGATTTTTGAAAAGCAACATTGTTTCACGCTTGGGATTCCCTCGAGCGATAATCAGTGATAGTGGTGCCCACTTTTGTAACAAGCATTCAAAGCTCTTTTGACAAAGTATTCAATCACTCACAAAGTGGCGACCCCAGATCATCCGCAAACTAGTGGCCAAGTTGAGATCTCCAATCGCGAAATAAAGCACATATTAGAAAAGACGGTGAGGCCAGACAAAAACGATTGGTCATTAAGACTTGATGATGCATTATAGGCATATAGAACGGCTTTCAAAACCCTGATTGGGATGTCACCCTACAGGCTAGTGTATGGCAAAGCTTGCCACTTACTTGTGGAACTCGAGCATCGTGCATATTGGGCCATCAAGAAATTCAACTTTGGCATGCAGCAAGCTAGCTCAGAAAGAAGATTACATCTAGCAAAACTTGAAGAAATTCGCAATGATGCATACAAAAATGCCAAAATTTACAAGCAGCGAATGAAAGTCTTTCATGACTCTAGGTCAGAAAGTACTTTTATTCAATTCTCGCTTGCACCTATTCTCAGGTAAGTTACGCTCTCGATGGTTTGGCCCCTTTATTATTCATACTGTTTTTCCACATGGAGCAATTGAAATTAACGACCCAAAGAATGGTTAATGGTCAAAGATTAAAGCCATATCTACAGTACCAACCACATGAAGAGGACACCGAAATAAATTTGAGTGACCCACCAGATTCGAATTGAGTTTCTTCTTTCTTTTCGGTGATTTGATTTTTTTCTTTGTTTCTTTTTATTATTCTTTTGCTAATTTAAATTATTTTTGCATAAGTGTGTTTGTTTAACTATTAAGTTTTCTCTTATCATTGTTAATCATGAGTGCCATAGCTAAACAGTTCCTCCTGGACATTCTTAGACCACTTCAACGTATAAAATCTCATCTCAAAAGGCAGATTTGATTTTGTAAAACACATCGTATTGGGGCTATGCAACCACCAGAGTTAGTATTCTATGTTGAGGATTTAGAAAGCCAACTCAGAGACATTGAGAGAAGTGTCTACAACATCCAGTTGGAGCTTGAGGTAAATTCAATAAGAGGACGATTGTAATTTTCTTTATGTGTTTTAGTTTGTTTTTCTTTGTTTGTGTGCTTTAGTTTGTTACCCCAGTGAAGTGGCGGATAACGGTACTCTGTGACAATCAAGTCAGTAACTTCAGTTTCCCATAATAACTGATATTCTGAGGTGAAGGTATGGACAGAAACGAGATTCTAGCAAAGCTTCACAATCGATTCCCTTCGCTTCCTCAGAATGCCCTCCTTACGATCTATAAAGCTCGGTCCGAACGCATGCGATTGCTCATGAGGAATAACATACCTGCTGACATTCGTTGTTAATCGAGGCTAAAGTTTGATTGGTAGGTGAGTTACCTCCAAAATTTATTGCATACATGCCTGGTTGTGGTAAAATAAATTATGCAAGAAAATGAAGAGCTCAAAGAATTTCTGTTGCTTGTCATAAGTGTGCCAGAATGAGTTAAGATAAACAACCATGTTCTTTAGGAATGATGTCTGATAACAGGGAAGAGAAGATTCAATTCATTAGGGATGGCTTGAATAAGGAGTTATTGGATAATATCCTTTTGTCTCTTGAAACGCATCCCAGTGGATATGTACAAGGAACGATTCTCCAGTTATGGCTATTATTTCAGAAAGAGCATGCATGATATAGTCTCAGGAATCTGACTATAAACGACTATGTTTGCCAGTTTAAAAGAAAACTGGATGGGAAGCCCATCCTCGACCCATAGAGGGCGTTCAAGCCGTTTCTGGGCATAAAACCAGAGGAAGATGTGAGCCACAGTCGAAACTACCTGTAAATATCCTATTACTTCACTGTTGTTTTATTTTACTGTTGTTTTATCATTTGCATTATTGTCTTTAATAATTTTATTTGATTATAAACGCCTATGTTTGCCAATTTATAAGAAAACTGGATGGGAAGCCCATCCTCGACCCATAGAGGGCGTTCAAACCGTTTCTGGGAATAAAACCAGAGGAAGATGTGAGCTACAGTCGTAACTACCTGTAAATATCCTATTACTTCACTGTTGTTTTATTTCACTGTTGTTTTTTCATTTGCATTATTGTCTTTAATAATTTATTTTATCATTGTTTCTTTTTCTTTTTACTGTTTCCTTTTTGACTCGCGAGCCATGTGCTTTACGCGTTAATTAACACTGACATGCTACCTCATACACAATTGTGACCCATTGTCGCCAAGATTTTTAAATATAATTTTCTGTCAAGCACTCACAAATTATTTTTGAGAAGTATCCCAATGGCAGCTACTCCCAATAAACAATTCAAGAACATTTGTGTGCTTTCTGGATTTAACTATGAAAAACATAAAGAGTTCGTTAAAGCAGCCATATATCTTAGTCGAAGTATAGCGGAGAGAAAATTACACTTGGTGTATGGAGGAGGTAACCGAGGTTTATCAAAATTGGTCTCATAAGCTGCTTTTGTTAGAGGAAACCAAGTGTTAGGCATCATTCCAAGAGCCCTAAACCCTTTGGGCAGTTTGTCTAACTCACCGAATGGAGAAGAGTTAGTCGTCTCAGCTATACAAGAAAAAATAATTGAAATGCTTAATCATGCGGATGCTTTTATTTTCTTACCAAGAGATCTTGCAACTCTAGAGGCACTTATCACATTAGCATCTTGGGCCCATCTGCACTACATCCACCAGAAACCCATCGGTTTGTTAAATGTCAATAACTTTTATGATGGTTTTATCGCATTTCTTAACCATGCAATAAAAAACTTTTTCGTTCCTCCCAATGCCAAAAAGCTTTTTATTTGTGCTCACACTGCTAATGAGCTACTTGATATGTTACAAGCTTATAAACCGGAGCCAGATCCCTGGGCCTTTGTGTTCGAGCGTCCAAATGATGACGGTAACAGTAGCCGCAGTAAGAAGTACAAATTAGATTTAACTCTCCACCTGTAAATATTTTCTTCTGTGTTGCACCACCTAGGTGATGTCTTCTAAACTCTACTTCTTTCCTTTAAAACATTGAGGACAATGTTTCGTTCTGGTTGGGGGGAGGGAATAGTCGACAATTGTAGAATCTTAGTTAAGTTTTTACTGATTTTTTATTGTAGAAACTAACTGTTGCTAACTTTTTGTGTTGAAAATGGTTGAATATAGAGTGTAGTTACTCTAAAAACGCATCTTCTTCGTTAAAAAAAATATATATTCTAGACATTTTCTTTTTCTTTATTAAGCTTTGATATTCAATTTTTTTACTTCTTCTTTTTAATTTCTCCTTTATAAATATACATTTTCAAATTTTTGAGTTGAAGATGGCTGAATATGGAGTGTAGTGCCTCTAGGAACGCATTTTTTTAGTTAAAAAAAACTATTTTCTTTTTCTATCATTTTAAGTGTAAATTTTCTAATTCGCTTTTCTGCATCATTTTTCACCTTTCTACAGGAATATTTTCTTTTCATGTTTAGAATAGGTTGGGGGTAGAATGTTGTTTGAAAAAATAAATATGTGATTTATTTTAACATTGGATGACATGATGAATTTTAAATTTTAATATTTGTATTATCTTTGGTCTTAAGTGATGTTACGCCATATTTGCTACTTTACATGTTGATGTCGGAGACAAATATGAGTTGCTTGAAAGAATGAACATGTCATAATAAGTACCAAGTGAGTTTTTGAGCCTATCATTTTTCTTGAAAAGTAACCCTTTTTGCCTATTCTTCATACAACTTAGCAGTTTATTATTTTATACACGATCTCTATATTTCTTTTGAGTTAACCCCTAAAAAAAAGTTGTAAAATTAAAAAAAAAGAAAAAAACTTGTGTTGCTACTTCTGGAGGCTATCTAACTAGTAGATATGGAAGAGTATTTAGAGCCCTAAAAGACGATGGAAAGGCCATCTTTGACCCGTTTGAGCCTTTCTAGCTATCCCTTTTGTGAAAAATCCATAGTTAACCCTTTTGAACCTTTTAAAAAAAATTGTTGTTAACTTATCATCTTGACCTACTCCGATTTGGAGTATTACCCGATATCTTACAAGTTCCATCATCTATTTATGTTTGAAAAAAAAAGTAAATAATTATTTTGTTCAGTGAAGTTATGCCAAACAAAAGAAAAAAAACAAAAAAAAATTGTTGTTTAAAAAAAAGAAAAAATAATAATAATAAATAAGCAAAATGCATCTTGCAATTTCTAAAATATCTCTATTTTTACTCAAACATATATTTTATTTTTCCTATTTTCCTTCATTTGTCAACCATGTCCCTAGCCTATATTACGTCCTAATAAAAGTTCTTCTTGATTTTAGGAATCTATAGTCTGAAGTAGAAGCTAGTTTTATGCGTTAAAAAAATGTAGTGATACATATAAAAATAAATAAATAAATAAATTGGGTTGACTAGGATTTTATTTGACTTGAGATCGTATTATTTCTAAGCGGAGGGCATATTTCTTTCATCTTGGAAGAGCGTGTGATATTACTTCTTTATTATTTTCTCTCAATTATCATTCATTGGAGTGACTATTTTTTTGGTTTAATTTCTTTTTGAGAGTGTCACTACTACCAGTGAGATTTTAGGGTTTGACATGTCATTCTTGAAAGCAGTTATGACAAAGTCTACTGGGATGATTCATGTGGATGGTTGATGTGAGTGTGATGTTTCTTTAAACTGGAGATAATGCTTATACTTTTATTTGATTGCTATCATTAGTCTGATTGAATAAACATGATTGTTTAAAAAAAAATTATTTTGGGTTTGAATTTTTTTTTCGTTTTATTTGCTAGGGACTAGCAAAAGCTGGTTGGGGGTGTGTTGAGTATTAGAAAATGTATATTTATAAAGGAGAAAATCGTCATTTTACATTTCAAGTCTTACTAACACCCTTACTTTTATGTATTTAAGCTTCCTGTGATTTAATTACATGTGTTTTGTTTTAATTAAGTGTTTTATGTATTTTAGGGGCATCATGGTCATTTCACAATGAACGAGAAATCAGACGGCAAAACAAACATCACTTTTGAACTCAGAACAGTCAAAAACCTTAGGAGGAGCATAAAAGGAAAAATATCATTGTTCATATGTACGACACTAGTCACATGTACGATACTGTCCATGTTACTGTTCATGACACTGTTCACACATACGGAACGATGACGTGGCATTGACCGATGATGTGGCATTGATTGATGAGCTGTCATGATTCTATTGGACAAAATTTATATACATTGTTGATCGTTGACGTGGCAGCATGTTAGTGGACCAAAAAATCGCGCGTACGGTATATGCATATACACAGGATTATTTTCAACCAAACTACGTCACTGTTCAAGCCGGTTGACTGTTTAAACCACGTGGTCAAACCGTGCCACTGTTCAAACCGCGTGGTCAAACCACGTACTGTTGACTGATGATGTGGTGCAATCCTGAGCGTCTAAACTGTTTTTAATCTGATGGTCATGATTTACTCAATGTATCTATAAAAAAAAGGGCCTCCCGCCGTAATTTGATATCTCTGAATCCATTTTTTGGCTCCATTTTCTGTAATTCCTTCTCCATCTTGTATTTTCTACGTATTTTAATAAATTCTCATTTTGCCCCTAGTTCAATTATGAGTAGCTAATTTTCTTTCAAGCTTGGGTTGAAGGCGAAGTCTCAACATGTGTCATGGGCTTTATTTAGTAAATTTATTTTCTCTTCCCCTCTAGTTTTTATGGATGTTTTGACTTCTCGTCAACAAATAATAATAATCTTGTCTAGATACCGCCCTAGTTTCACCGGATCCCTAGTACAAGGTTATTATTATTTGGCACAATAAGCCCTTAACACCATATTAATTAGAGAATGGTACATGAGGTGTGGATTTCCCCTTCATGATTTAATTGACATTAATAAGAAATATATTAGCCAATGGTGTATGTTGATACGGATCCAGATACCCAAGTGCTACATTTATTATAGTTTCCACTTTAATTTAATTCTGCCATTTCAATTCAAATATTAGGATATTCTAAATCATCTTTACCATAAATCCAACCACCTATTTAGAAAAATTAATTCTACACACAATTAAAATCCACCTCCTTGTGGGATCGACACTCATCACCATTGATATATTCTACAATAGATTCGTGCACTTGCGAGTTCAATAAAATTTGCATAACATATACTATACTAGTAAAACTCTTACTCAAGCTCAGATTAATTACACCACTACAGAGAAAGAGCTGCTAGCAGTAATATTTGATTTCGATAAGTTTAGAGCTTACTTGGTGGGTACTAAAGTGACTGTCTACATAGATCATGCAGCCATCAAGCACCTAATCTCAAAGAGGGATGCCAAATCGAGATTAATCATATAGTTCTTATTGCTTCAAGAGTTTGATTTGGAAATTAAGGATAAAAAGAGGACTGAAAATCAAGTAGTAGACCATCTATCTAGGCTAAAAGCAGATACTAGCACATTGACTAAACAAGACATAATTGAAATATTTCCTGATGAACAACTGTTAGTGTTACAGCATGCATAGATGCTACATCAATCAGGATCCCCATGGTATGCACACTTTGCTAACTACTTAGTAAGTGGATTGCTACCACCTAAGTTTAATTTTCAGCAGAAAAAGAAATTCCTTCATGATATTAGAAGCTACCAGTGGGATGACTCATATTTGTATGAGTTATGCTCAGATTAGGTAATACGAAAATGTGTTTCAGAGGAAGAAATTCCACATATACTGCAATCTTGCCATGCTCCAGCATATGGAGGACATTTTGGTGGACAAAGAACAACTGCTAAAGTTCTATGATCAGGTTATTACTAGCCTTCTGTTTTTAAGAATGCTTATGAGTTTACTAAATGTTGTGATAGGTGCCAAAGGACAGGAAACATAACTAAAAGACATGAAATGCCATTGACAAACATTTATGAAAATGGAGATTTTTTATTTGTCAGGAATAGATTTCATGGGCCCCTTCCCACCATCCTTTGGGAATTTATGTATCCTGGTTACTATGGATTATGTCTCCAAGTGGGTAAAAGCTGCAGCATTACCCATCAATGATGCTAAAGCAGTAGTGAATTTTCTTTACAAATTTTTCTTCGAAAAATTATCTTTTCCAGGTTTGGCACTCCACGAGCAATTAGTAGTGATGAGGGTTCTCACTTCTGCAACAAAGTATTTGTTGCAGTAATGGCTAAATATGGAGTCAAGCATAAAATTGCAACATGTCACCCACAATCCAATGGCCAGGCAGAAGTGTCTAATAGGGAGATTAAGAAGATTCTAGAAAAAGTAGTGAACCCTACAAGAAAGGATTGGTCATTCCACTTACATGACTCCTTATGGGCTTACAGAACAGCATATAAGACACCACTTGGCATGTCCTTTTACCGAATTGTGTATGGAAAAGCTTGCCACTTGCCACTTGCCACTTGCCACTCGAGCTGGAGCACAAAGCCTATTAGGCACTTAAGCAATTAAATTGGGATATACATGCTGTAGCAGAGCAGAGGAAACTTCAACTATGTGAACTTGATGAATTATGGTTATTCTCGTATGAAAATGCAAGAATCTATAAAGAAATGACAAAACAATGGCATGACAAACACATCCAACAAAGAAAATTAATTCCTAGTCAACTAGTTCTACTCCATAATACGAGGTTAAGACTATTTCCAGGAAAGCTCAAATCTCGATGGTCTGGACCTTTCAAGCTGCTTAAAATTTATCCTCATGGGGCTTTTGATCTCTTTGATGAAAAGACAGGCCAGGAATTCAAAGTTAATGGGCACAGAGTTAAGCATTACATGCATTCAGCTACAGATTCCTCAAAGGAGGTCTTACTTCTTAGTGAACCGGCAGTGTGAGCACTTAAGAAAGGTCAGGTTGAAGGACCTTAAATCAAACACTTAATGGGAGGCAACCCATTAATGAGGCAGTCATTTCGAATGAAATGGATCCTACATGTTTTTGTTATAATATTTTTTCTTTTATTTTCATTTCATTTTTTCTTATTTAAGAATGTTTAATTTTTATCTTTTACTATTTAATTTGAGCCCAAAAAAGGAGAAAAAAAAAGAAATATGCTAAGTCACGCAATTCTTGGAGTTGAATTAAATACTGACAATTGGTGTTGTAATTTTAACAGAATACAAAGACAAGCTACTTGACAACAACTATCTAAGGAGAGTGTTAGACAGATTACTAGAGCACACAAATTGTTGTTGCAACAACTAATTTTACCGTTACAGTAATTTAATTACAGAGCCTTACATTTTACCGTTATAGTAATTTAATTACGGAGCCTCACATTTTACCGTTGGAGATAACATGTGGCAGCTGGTTGGATGAACTCGGATAGAGATTGGGGAAGGATGCTTAATCTCTTAACTGACCGCATCAATATCTCTTTCCTATTTTTATGGGATATGCTTAATAAATTCAAAAAAAATCTTCCCTAATTATCTCTTTTACCAGATTTGTTTTAATTTATTTCCACCTATATAAGGGTTTCACTGTTCATATTGACCTCTAACGCTATTTTCTTTTCCCTTCTCAGTTCCAACCGTACTACCTCATAACCGCTTCTTCTCATTCCACCCTTGGACATATTACCACAGTCATCCTACTGTTGTAGCAGTGTTAAGGTATAAAAGGACAGCCAACTGACTAAAAGATCCCTCATGAATTCAAAGTTACCATGCGGAAGATAAGTATGAAGAATTATTGAACAGCATCAGACTTTGCAAGAAAAAGAATTTCAGTTCCCACCTCAACCCTCAGGAATTGTGCAATCATTATACGCTGCTGCAGCAAAGCGCAGGTGGCTGGAGTTTTGTAACCACCCCCGAGACCTTGTGTTGCCACTGGTGAAAGAATTTTACGCCACCTTATTAAGCCCTAGTTAGCACAATATTTGGGTAAGAAACTCATTTGTACCATTAGATTCTCGAGTTATTAATGATTTCTATAATTTACCCTCTGAAGTTAATTGTAAGTATACCAAATTGCTTGACAAATTAACCCAACAAAGATGGAATAAAATTTTCACAATACTTACCGTAAAAGGGTGCATCTTGGGCTAATGAAGAAGGGCGTGTGATTAATAAGATAGATTTGAAACCTATTGCTAAGGTGTGGGTGAAATTTTTAAAATTCAGATTGATGCCAATCACACACACCACCACTGTTTCACAAGAGAAGTTAGTACTTTTGTATGTCATTATTAGAGGGTTGCCCATAAATGTCGTAAGCATTATAGAAAAAGAAATTCAAGACTGTGCTATGAAAAACCACAAAGCAGCTGCCTTGCTATTTCCTTCACTAATCACCAACATCTATGTGACATCGAGAGTCTACCGTGTTGCAAAAGATGAACATGTTAAGAATGATGGTGCCCTCACTATACACACTATCGAACGAATTACTGGTGAAGCTGTTGGAGCCCCACCCAAACCAGCCGCTATAGTAAGGGCAAGACAAATTGTTGGGTTAGAAGAGAGAATCTAGGCACTGAGCACTAGCATCACTCAATGTGTTGAAGCTCAGTAGAAGGAAAACAATCAGTTTTGGAGCTATTTGCAGCACTTGGAAGACCATCTACACCAATTTGTTGTATATATGAAAAGTACCCACCGAAATATACATGATTCATTGCTTCAACGGTACAATTTTGGTATTTCCACTACAGATGCTCCAGCCGAAGTCAGTGAAGATGCTGCTGACATAAATGAACCAGATGAAGAAGCTACAGCAGAACCGCAAGAAGAGGCCGATACAGATACTGATGACCTATCAGACCAGCCTGAAGAAGAGGGTGTCAAGTTTACAATTGACCGTTCCCTGACAGAGAAGGAGGAAGAGCCTGAAAAAGAACTCAAGGAACCCCTAGCTAGGACTTCTTCCAAGTCTAGGAAAAAGCACATCATACGAGAAGAGGAAGATGAACTTGCAGAGGAGCCTGCTATTCTAGTCCTCTCTCAAATGGGTAAAGAGAAAGTAATTACCCCTCCTGCCTCCGATGATGAAGCCGAGCAAATTGATGCATAGTTGGAAGTTGCAGCAGCCAGGGTTACTCGTACACCCACCAAGATAAAGCATATGCTTGATATCATTACCGCAATCACGACTGAGGGGTATACAGCCGAAGACCCAGCTTTAGCTCCCTCACAACAAACCCCCAGTAAACCTATTCTCGCTAGTCCTAAAGGACCCAACAAGAGAAAATGGGGCACTTCTGGCGGTGTTACTACAGCAGTCACACCAAAGCCAAAGAGGACCAGATATGTTTTGTCCTGGCAAGCTACACCCACTACAACTCCTCCCACTAGCCCGTTGCAGAGAAAGAAAAAGACGTTGCTGGCTACCTCACCGCAAGAATCTCCTAAGGACCGACTGCGGAGCGTATCCAAAAAGTGCTATCATAGAGTGTGTTATTGAGTGCACTGCATGTGTTGTTTGTTAAGTGAAGCTCTGTTATCTACTGCTTGTGTATGGATTTGAAAACCTAATGAAGATAAATTGAGTGTTATTGAGTATTTATGATAATGTCAAGTAGAGATAGTTATAGATGGAGGTTGAAATTTTGTCCCGACGCTTAGACTTTGGTTGAGATTCATGAGAATGCTGCAGCAGAATCAAGAAAACTACAAAGAGTAGAAAGAGCTCAAGTTTGGGAGAAATTTTTGTTTTGAACTGTGCTTATTTTGTAAAACAATCTGGTCCAATGGCTTAAGTGGCTGAGCAACCAGGGCTAAGTATGCACCCCATATACAGACTTTAGTTAAAAGGCGACAAGAGTTATGAGCATTGTTGAAGCAATTTATATGTAAATAAAAAAAAATCATTATGTTTGTTGTAGCACAGTTTAATTATATTTGTGATTTGTGTTCCCCCACATGTAAGGATATTTATGTTCTAACTCTGAATTATATGTAATGTTTGTGTAATATTGTAGCACTTTTTGGACAGAATGTAGCCTAGGTCTAGAACTGAACTGCTATGCCTATTTTGTGTGATTAAGAGTGTAATCTGAAGGTGGAAGAATCCTTGCAACTTTGATGATAGAGCTGTGCTATTTGTTGCATGATTGGGTGATTGAAGTGTTAGCATTGTTGTCATTACTTGAGGATAAGTAATGGTTTAAGTTTGGGGGTGTGATAACTCTATGAAATGAGAGTTATCATGACACTTTTAGACTTAAATCAATATTACTCAGAGAGTAAATAATGTGTTTCTATTGCATTTTTGTTACATTTTGCATAAACATTCATTGTAGTTTAGTCTTAATAAATTTTATTTGATTTAGAATAATTTGTGCTTAGATTGTATGCATAATTGTAGGTGTCTAGAAGCTCGTATTTCAAGGATGGAATGCTGATGCAATAGGCTTGTAAAAATGAGGAAAGAACATGGCTACAAAAGAGTTCAAGCAAATCTAGAACAATGAAGTTGTTGTAGCCGTTGTTGTAACAACCATTACTGTAGCAATCCTGGAACAACGATAGAGAAAATTTAGCGCGGGATACTTGTAGAATAGCGATCTGAAGTTTCCTAATCTGATTTATGCGCACCCTAAGCTTTCGTTTACCTTAATTTTCAATTATAAAAGGAGCACACATCATATGGAAATGAGGTGTGAATTAACATCGAAGAAATCAAGAGAAAAAGAAGGAAGAAGTAAAATTCAAGAGAGAACAAGTCTGCACCATTGAAGAAATCTAAAGAACTATTTGGATTCAATTTTCATCATCTTTTACTTGTCTCCTTACTTATTCTCTTATTGAAATGATGTATTTCATGGCTGATATTTTCCTGTTACTTTTTCTTTTACAAGTTATGACTAAATTTTATTGTAGTTGTGTGACAAACAATCTTAATGGGTTTTTTACTGTTCTTATGAGTTACTGCAAGATTGCTGTAGCATTTTGCTCTAATAGCTTATATTACAATCATTATTTCGGTTGACCTCTCATTTAATGGTTCAAGTTAAGATAGAGCCACAAAAGGGCCGGTCTTAGTGGAAATTATTAGAGTAATACTTGATCTTAATTTATGTTTCCTGAATTGAGTTTAACTTGAGTCCCAAAAGGGCCACACTTGAATTAAGATTTGTGAAGAACTAGATATAGGGATTCACCTTGTAGGGTAGAGATAATGTATGTTCATAATGTCATATCTTAGGTGAAATAACAACTGGTCATTGTTAGGTTGCATAAGAGTATGAGAAGTCCAACAAGCGACAGTTGAGGATGCAAAATAATTCTACCCAGTACTGTAGGAATTGCTGCAGTAACTGGTGCTAGTTTGTACAAAACAGTCAGTCCGTGAAGAAAGTTTGATCATTCAACTACCCTATTCTTATTAAATTCTCTTTGCACAATTCATCTAATTTACTTTATTACTGCAGTTATTTTATTATAGTGTTAATTTTATTAGTTAATCAACTTTAATTAGAATTTTCTTTAGATAGAAGGAAGTTTGTACTATCGTGATTGCTGTAGCATTTCTAGTAACATCAGTCCGTGTGGAGACGATCTTGAATATTCATAATTGTATTACTTATTGTGTACACTTACACATTAACATTAATAGCAATTGAGTTAAAATTTCCAACAGCTGCATTCCTTAATCTCAAGGAAACCATGACATCTACATCTACATTGGCCATGCCTAACTTTGATGAAACCTTCACTATAGAAACTAATGCTTCTGGAGATGGCATAAGTGTAATTTTAACTCAACAAGGGAAGCCTATAGCTTTCGTGAGTAGAGCTTTGGGGGTCATGAAACAATCATGGTCCACTTACGCCAAAGAAATGTTGGCCATTCTTAAAGCCAGCGCACTTGGCGACCATATTTGTTGGGCAAGAAATTTTTTATTAAAACGGACTACCGCAACCCTAAATACCTATTGGAGCAATAGATAATCACATCGAAACAACAAAAATTGGTGGCCAAACTATTAGGCTATGATTATGAGATTGTTCGTCGACCGGGTAGAGAAAATTAAGCTGTTGATTCTTTATCTAGAGTTCAAGACAGCCCCATTATAAATAGCTTAATTGTGCCACATGTCCACTTATGGGAGGAGATTAAAAAAACTGTGATAAATCATGCCTATATGAATGATATAGCTCAGCTTGCTCGGTCCAAGCCACGTGTTTCGTATTCCTTGTGAAATGGGTTGATATTTTACAAGAATCGAGTGGTAATAACCCCTAACACCCTCATTATTAATCAGTTGTTGAAAGAGTTTCATGACACTAAGGTAGGTGGGCATTCAAGAGTGCTGCGCACATTCAAGAGGCTGAAACAACAATTTTACTAGCCCTCCATGTACAAAACAGTGAAAGAATATGTGTCAGCTTGCGAGACATGTAAAGAATAAATAAAAAACTCTCATGTTGGCGGGAATTTTGCAACCTTTGCCCGTTCCATTGCAGGTTTGGGACAACATCTCGTTGGATTTCATTGAAGGACTGCCTTCCTCCTATGGAAAATATATTATTCTGGTTATCGTCAATAGACTTACAAAGTATGCACACTTCTTTGCCTTATCTCATCCATTTACAGTCAGGAATGTTGCAGAAAGTTTTGTGGAGAATGTGGTTAAACTGCATGGGATGGCTAAGTCCATTGTTAGCGATCAGGACCCCATTTTCATCAGCAATTTCTAGCAAGAATTCTTTAAAATGTCAGGGACACAATTGAGAATGAGCTCAGCTTATCATCCACAATCAAATGGACAATCAGAGGTTGTTAATTGATGCCTTGAGCATTATTTGCGTTGTTTCGTGAGTCAGTAACCACACAATTGATCATTTTCAAGGCCTCTATGGACGGTTACCCCCCTTAATACCATTTTATGAGTTAGACTTCTCTCTAGTCAATGAGGTTGATAAACAATTAGTGGCCCATGATAAATTGCTAGCTCAATTGAAACAAAATTTAAATGTTGTATGTAATAAAATGAAGCAAATTGCAGATAGAAGAAGAGAGGTTATATTTCAAGAATGTGATTTAGCCTTGAAGTTACAATCATACAGGCAACAAACGATCTTTAAAATAAGTCATCAGAAGTTGGCAAGTAGATTTTATGGACCATACGAGATTCAGAAGAGGTTGGGGCAGTAGTTTATCGCCTGAAGCTACCTGAGGGTGCTTGAGTACATCTTGTTTTTCATGTTTCATTTCTCAAGAAGAAGATCGGCGATATAGTTAGCATCAACTGTGAATTACCTCCAATTTCATATTAGAGTCATGCTAGATCAAGCATGGAAAAAAATTTATTGAGGAGAGTTTGGTTAAATGGCAGCATCTAGCAGTTGAGGAGGCCATGTGGGAGAGCACTGAGATGTTAAAAAATCAATTTCTGCTTATGGACCTTGAGGACAAGTGTCTGTTGAAAGGGGGAAGTAATGATAAATCACCATGTAGGTCTTCACATGTCAGCAGAAGAAATCCCAAGTGCGTGGGTGAAGCATGAGTGGGGTGCTACAAGCAACGCACAAATATCATTAGTGAGGAATTGACTTAGTCTATCATTAAGGGCTTGGTCAACGGGCACGTAATCAGCCTTGCATTGTTGCTCGAAGAATAAGTCAAGCTAGCTTGCTGGACAATATTATTTTGTTTTTTTTATTGTTAATGATCCTCTATTTTAGGAGCACTATTATGATATTGTTATTAGTGTCCTTAGTTTATGGAAAGGTTGTTAGTAATATGTCTATATAAAGTTCAGTGCTTAGGTTGTAAGTAGAAGAAATTATCCAAACAAATATGGTTTGACTCTTAGCCCAAGAGAGTGTTTAAATCAAATAGCATTTCATTATTCCTAGGCTATCACAATTAACCATTATATGAATATTACATAAGTTTAAGCATTGACAATATATAAATAAATAAATAAGCATATTAGTTTTGAAACTACCTTGGTGCTTTATTTGCAACCTCGTATTTGAATATATAACCTGTCTAAAATGAGTTCATCAGTTCAATAGAGGCTTGCATCGGATGCTTCGTCCCCAAGTTAGAGCAAAGCAAGTAATTGTTAACATAAATATTTCTTTAATATTGATTTTGATGATAACAAACTTGATTAAAATTGATTTAAAAGCTCAAATTATTCTTTCATATGGTTTTCAAAATTAAAGGCTCAAAATTCAATAAAAAGTAATTTTATGATCTTCATGTTAATGATTTAAATTGAAAAAGTTTTGAGAACTTTGAAATTAGCAAATATTGCTTAAAATTCTGTAAATGGACTTATTTGTCAAGATTTATAAAGTTTTAGGACATAGCATAATTTTATGAAGTTTTGGGCCAAACTATAAATTTTACAAAATAGTTCACTGTAGCAGTCACTGTAGAAAACAGTGATCCAATATCTTGCTAACGGAGATCCGACAATTTGAAATTATGTCCAACGGTAACCTGGACTAGTCAAAATGGCAATTCGACTTTTAGATAACGGCGATCCGACTTCGTGCACAAAGTCAATAACAACTAGTTTTTCAGCTCCAACTATAAATAAACTCATTCAAATTCAAACAAAGGTTGATCATAATACAATCATTGAGCTTGTAATCGAGAATACAACCTTCATGGAGCTTTAAACACATTCTTGCTTCATTTGTTCACATATTGGGCATTGATTTGTAATCTTAAGTATTGTGTAAGTAAAGAGAAAATTTATAATTTTTGTTTTTGAGTAATTGTAAGTGTTAGGAGACATTTGAGTTAAGATATTGGGGATAATCTCTTATTGCAAAAGTTCATTGACACCTTGGAAGTCAAGTATAAGCATTTGAAGCCTTAGACACTTGCTTAGTGAAATCCTCAAGCCCGGAAAGCTTGGAGACGTGAACGTAGGCGAGGTTGGTCGAACCACGTAAAAATATCTGTGTTTGAATCTCTATTCCCTTATCTTTTCATATTGTGATTGATTTATTTGTTATTGCTTTAAATTCGTTGTGGATTTGCATTGAGTTTTTGTTTTACAATTGAATAATTTTTAGAAACCCAATTCACCCTCCTCTTGGGTTGCATAACTAGAATTTCATTTGGTACCAAAGCTTGGTTCTCTTATTAGGACTTAACCGTCTAGAGTAAAAGATTCATGGCAACCTAAACCACCGTTCTTTAACGATAATGACTATGCATATTGGAAAACTAGAATGAGAATTTATTTGTAAGCCTTAGATTATGAAATTTAGGAAGTTGTTTGTGATGGTTCATTCATGCCTAAGATTAAAAATAAAGTTGGAGATGATATTCCTAAACCATCAAGTCAATGGAGTGAGTTAGAAAAGAGAAAGATGTCCTTAAACTCCAATGCAATGAACGCCTTGTTTTGTGCTCTTAAAAAGAAAGAATTCCATAGAGTATCTAGTTGTGAGAGTGCACAAGAAATATGGAATAAACTTGAGGTTGTCTATTAAGGAACAAATCAAGTTAAAGAGTCTAAAATTAGTAGATACACTCGTCAATACGAATTGTTCCAAATGGAACAAAATGAAAGTGTGTATTCTATGTATACACGATTTACAGACATAGTAAACACTCAAGGAGCCCTAGAAAAACTTTCTCAAATAGCGAGAAAGTCTAAAAAATCATTAGGTCACTTCCAAAAAAATGGAGATCTAAAAGGACTATCATTGAAGAAGACAAAGATTTAAATACATTGCCTATTGATGACTTAATTGGCTCTCTTATTTCCTATGAGGAAGACTTGGCAGCGGAAAAAGGCAATGAGGAGAAGAAGAAAAGTATTGCTCTCAAAGTTTCAAAATATGAGAGTGATGGGGAAAGTGAATCAGATGATGAGGAATCGACTATGCTAGCAAGGAGGTTCAAAAAAGTTTTCAAGAAAACCAATGAGCGAAGAAAATTTAGAAACCTCAAGAACCAAAAGGAGAAAAAAGAGGAAATCATATACTATGAATGCAAAAAGTCCAGCCATATAAGATCGAAATGCCCACTTCTCAACAAACTCAAGAAGAAAGCCATGGTTGCTACTTGGGATGATAATGATGAAGATTCAAGTGTTGAAGAAGAATCGCAAGAAGTATCAAACCTAACACTTATGGTAATATGAGATGATGATGATTTCAATGAGGTAAGTGATCCTATCTATGATGAATTATATGATGCTTTTAAAGAATTGCATGATGTGTTGATAAAAATTGATAAAAAGAAAATATGTCTTCAAAAGAAAATGATAGAACTCAAAAATGAAAATGAATCTCTAAGTGCAAAGATTACATGCCTAGAATTAGAGAATAAAACATTGCATGATAGAGTTGCATTATCAAATGAGAAACCTAGCACTTCATATGAGCACCTAGAATCACACATAGATGACTTGAAAAATGAAAATGAAATGCCTAAGAAGAAGAACAATGAATTAAACGAGATTGTTTTAAAATTTACAAATGGGCAAAAAATGTTGGATAACTTGCTTAATTTACAAAAATGTGTGTTTGATAAAAGAGGACTTAGCTATAAACCTAATTTGAAATAAAAGTATTAGAAGAACTACTTTGTGAAGAGTACATTTATTAACAATAAAGTTGTATACCATTGTTGTAATCAAGATGGTCATATGAAAAATAAATGTCCACTGAAAAGAAATGTATATTATGGTGGGAAATGTATTTGGGTTCCAAAAGGAACCATTGCTAACATTCAAGGACCCAAAAAATTTTGGATAACTAAGACTTGAGATTTTCTCTACAGGGCTTGAAGAAGAAGAAAAATAAGTGGTACTTGGATCGTAGTTGTTCAAGGCATATGACCGGAAACTATGTATGGTTTTCAAGTTTCACCAAAATCGAAAACGGTGGAGATGTTTCTTTTGGAGACAATTCAAAGGGAAAGATTTTCGGAATTGGAAATGTCGGTAAAGTTTCTTCAACCCTAATTAAAAATGTATGTTTAGTTGAAAACTTAAAACATAACTTGATTAGTATTAGTCAATTGTGTGACAAAGGTTATAAAGTTGCTTTTGATAAATCTAGATATGTTATTGAGAATGCATGTGATGGCAAGATTTTATTTGTTGGAAATAGATGTGGTAATGTTTATACCATTGACATAGTTGGCTATTGCATAGAAGACTGGGACATGCAAGCATGGATTTAATCTAAAAAATTTCCAAAAATAATTTAGTTAAAGGTCTTACAAAAATCGGTTTTTAAAAAGATAGAATTTGTGAAGCATGTCAATTCAGCAAACAAATCAAAACCTTGTTCAAAAGCAAAAATCATATTTCCACTTCAAAACCTCTTCAACTATTTAATATATATTTATTTGGACTTTCAAGAAATGCCAGCCTAAGTGGAAAGTATTATACTTTTGTAATTGTTGATGATTTTTCAAGATACAAATGGGTATTATTCTTAGCTAATAAGGATGATACTCTTGATGCATTTAAAATATTTTGTAAGAAAGTCCAAAATGAAAAAAGGGTATGGTATTGTATGCATTAGGAGTGATCATGGAGGAGAATTTGAAAATTATGCATTTGAGAATTTTTGTAATGATTTTAGCATTGAGCATCAATATTGATCACCTAGGACTCCATAACAAAATAGAGTTGTTGAGAAGAAAAATAGGTCTATTCATGAAATGGCTAGGACCATGTTGAATGAAAATGGATTTACCAAAATATTTTTGAGCCGAAGCCGTGAATACCGCTTATTATGTTTTCAATCGGGTGTTGATTAGACCTCATCTCAATAAAACTCCCTATAAGCTTTAGAAAGATAGAGAACCCAACATTGGTTATTTCAAAGTTTTTGGATGCAAATGTTTTATTTTGAATACAAAAGATAATCTTGGTAAATTTGATCCAAAATCCAATGTTGGCATTTTCCTTGGGCATTCAAACTCAAGTGAAGCTTATAGAATTTATAAAAAAAGAACTTTAGTTGTGGAAGAGTCTATGCATGTTACATTTGATGAGTCTAACCTTTCCTCTACGAAGAAAGTTATTATTAATGATGATGCAGATGAAAAGCCTCAAGAAGATTCATCAAGAGATAGCCAAAAGGATGCATACTTTGAAAATCAAGAGGAGGGACATGAAGAAATAAATGCGGAGCAACAAGAAGGTAATTCTCAAACACTCCCCAAGGAATGAAGGTCTGTTTCTTCTCATCCTAAAAACTTGATTTTAGGAGATCCCTCAAGTGGCATGACAAGTAGATCATCATTTAGAAATACCTGTGAGCAGGCTGCATTTATATCTCAAATTGAACCAGAATCCTATGTGGATGTGAAAAATGATGAGCAATGCAAGAGGAGATAAATCAATTTGAGAGAAACAATGTATGAGAATTAGTTCTTAAACCGAAACATCAATCAATTATAGGCACTAAATAGGTTTTTAGAAATAAAATAGATGAATCCAGTGTGGTTGTAAGGAATAAAGTTAGACTAGTGGCTCAAGGTTACAACCAAGAAGAGGGAATTAATTTTGATGAAACATTTGCACATGTATCTAGACTAGAGTCCATTAAGATGCTATTAGCATTTGCATGTCATAAAGATTTTATTTTATTTCAAATGAATGTCAAAAGTGTGTTCTTAAATGGCTATATTATAGAAGAAGTTTATGTAAAACAATCCCCTGGTTTTGAAAATGAAAAATTTCCAAATCATATTTTTAAGTTGTCAAAAGTATTGTATGGATTAAAGCAAGCACCTAGAGCATGGTATGATAGGCTTAAGAATTTCTTATTGGATAATGGTTTTTCGATGGGTAAAGCGGATACTACTCTCTTTGTTAAGCATAAGAACCAAGATATATTTGTTCAAATTTATGTCGATCATATTATTTTTTGTTCTACTAATGAATTGTTGTGTAAAGAATTTTCATCATGTATGAGTAATGAATTTGAGATGAGTATGATGGGAGAGTTGAAGTACTTCATTGGCTGCAAATAAAACAAAATGAGAAATGAATTTTCATACATCAAGCCAAATATGTAAAAGATCTACTGAAAAGATTTGGTATTGATGACTCAAAGACCAAAAACACTCCAATGAGCACAACAACCAAGCTTGACAAAGATGAAAAACGTAAAGAAGTTGATATTAAAATATCAAGGCATGATCGGCTCTTTACTTTACTTAATCGTAAGTAGACCCGATATCATGTTTAGTGTATGTTTATGTGCAAAATTTCAATCATGTCTCAAGGAATCTCATTTGCTTGCTGTAAAAAGAATCTTCCGTTATTTAAGTGGAACCATAGATTTTGGCCTTTGGTATCCTAAAGAAACTCATATAGATTTAATATGTTATTCGGATGCGGATTTTGCTGGCTACAAAGTTGATAGGAAAAGCACTAGTGGAACTTGCCATTTACTAAGTTATTCACTTGTTTCATAGTTTAGTAAGAAACAAAATTCGCTTGCATTTTCAACCACTGAGGCAGACTATATTGCCACGGGGAGTTGTTGTGCACAAGCTCTTTGGATGAAACAAACACTTAGAGATTATAGCATTAATCTTGAACAAATTCCTATTAAGTGCGATAATACTAGTGCTATAAATCTTTCAGAGAATCCTATTCAACACTCTAGAACTAAGCATATAGGAATTATACATCATTTCTTGAGAGATCATGTTCAAAAGGGAGACATTGCATTAGAATTTATTTCTACGGAAAAATAATTTGCCGATATTTTTACAAAACCTCTTTGCGAAGATCAATTTTCAAAAATTCGGCATGAAATTAGGATGATGAAATTTTCATATTAACATTTCTTCTCATGTTATTTAGTCTAATGAAATTGTTTGATTGATGATTTGATAATTTTTGGTTACTATGAAGTGTTTGAGCATGATAAATAAGTGAGGTGTTTGTATTATTATTCTTTGAATGTGTGTATGAATTAATTGTTTAAATACATGTACTTTCATGAATTATGCATTAAACTGGTTCTTAAAACATTTTTAGATCAATGAAATGTATTATTTGTGGCCAAATACTAAAATAAATGTGTGAAATCATAAGTTGTAGAAAACGAATTGCCATTATCTCACTAAACGGCCAACCGTTTTCGGGCAGAAACCTTGGCAAGCAAGCATTATGGACGCTATCGGTTCGCCAACATCACATTAATGCTCACTGTTTGAAAAAAAAAATTAGGATGCTCTCTGGATGTTGTCGGTTTGCCGATAGTACAATAACGGCTCGCCGTTTGCATGAAAAATTTTAGGGAGCTCTTTGGACGTTGTCAGTTCGCCGATATCTCTATAACAGTTGGCCGTTATCACGTGATAAGTGCACAGTGACTAGTCTTCTTTTTCATTTTGTTTTTGAACCGTTCTTCTCTCTCTCTCAACCGGCGACTGTAACTTCTTCTTTCTGTCAAATCCACCATTTTTTCTTGCTTTCTTTCACCAAATTGAAGCATTAAAAGCAATTTTTATCCTCTTAGAACCTCTCTCACCAATTAAAATCAGTTTTTGCTTCAAAATTTGAAAAATCCCCTTTCTAAAACCCTGGATCCCACAGAGTCATTCCTGCTCAATTTGACCCAAATTTCTTCCATTTTCCATCTAGTTTCAACTTGTAACCACTCTCTTATCTCTTAAACTTACTTTCTACCGATTTAAATTCTTCTAAAATCATCAATTGCTTCACAACTGAGGCATTGAAGAACGAGTCTATAAAAACTTAGTTAGGGTGTTTTACTCTAATATGGAGATTTCGGTTAATTGAAAAGCTAGGGTCGTAACATATGTTGGAGGTGTTAGGATTGAGTTTGATGTGTTTGAGCTTAGTTGTATTCTCGGAATCTCAAATGAGGCGCTAGACCTGTATACTTCCAGAAAAGAGATTCATTTTAGCTAGTTCACTCACCTTGAGGGCGTTAGGAGTATCTATAGACGCCGCGATCTCTCTAACGAGGTATGCTCATTATCCTTTCGATCTCAGTTGTTACCATTCCAGGTCCGTATTCTTCACAGTATTGTACAGCACATGATTACACCTAGGCAATGACATAGTGATGAGGTGACTAGATTAGATGTTGGTTTACTTGACTCTCTCATCTGAGGAAGGAAAGTGGACCTTGCATTCACTATTATGCGTCACATGCTCTCTACCCCTGCTGTATCTAACAGGTCTCTTCCATATGGTAGCACTATCAGTAAGATTCTTAGACACTTTCATGTTCTCTTGACCGAACCTGTCTATGTCGAGACCAAAAAGATGGGTAGGGAAATAATTTCAGGGATTGGTTTTCATTGGAGGCAAGGCAAATGGATCAAGGTTAATTCCTCTAAGAATGAGGATACTTTGATAGCTCTGGAAGATAACCGTATGCTCATTGATGTTTATTCTGAGGATGAGTTACCCGACTTTCGACTTGGAGCTAGACCTCGTGCCCCTCGACGAGCAGCAACAACCCCATCTCATGATGAGGAGCCAGTCGAGCCAGCTGTGCCTCCTGCAGCATCTTCTATTTTTTAGGACCACCTTTAGTATCTCTTCGACAAAGTGGATGCACTCTCCCAGTAGCAGCAGCAACAGCAGCTTCAATCCGACTTTGTGACTTTTCGGCAGCAGATGGAATTACTTACTGGACAACGCCACATTCTTGGTCACCTTAGCTATGATCCCGACAGTTCCTCTTCACCGCCCCTATCTTAGTTTCTGCACCTATGCATTTCGCACAAACATTACTCATCTCATGTAGTTGTTCTGATACTATTTGGTTTTTTATTGTGCTTGTGATGCTTTTATGATGATTTTGTTGGATTTGTGAACTTTGTTTATGATTGAGTTGACTTTGATAACATGTTTGGTTTTTGCTTATGATGATGTTGAATTTGTTGGTGTGGAAGTTTGTTGCTAAATTGGAGTTTATATGGGAGTCTTTTAACTACTTTGTTTTTTAGGATATGTTCATTTTTAAGGGGAGATTCTGCCAAAAATTTTTTTACGACATGGGTAATCTCTGCTCTTCTCTTTTTAACTAGAGCCTTCAAGTTATTATATTATATGAATATTTTCTAACTAGAGCTAATGTTTTGATGGAAATTTTCTAACTAGAGCCTTCAAGTTATTATATTATATGAATATTTTCTAACTAGAGCTAATGTTTTGATGGAAATTTTCTAACTAGAGCCTTCAAGTTATTATATTATATGAATATTTTCTAACTAGAGCTAATGTTTTGATGGAAATTTTCTAACTAGAGCCTTCAAGTTATTATATTATATGAATATTTTCTAACTAGAGCTAATGTTTTGATGGAAATTTTCTAACTAGAGCCTTCAAGTTATTATATTATATGAATATTTTCTAACTAGAGCTAATGTTTTGATGGAAATTTTCTAACTAGAGCCTTCAAGTTATTATATTATATGAATATTTTCTAACTAGAGCTAATGTTTTGATGGAAATTTTCTAACTAGAGCCTTCAAGTTATTATATTATATGAATATTTTCTAACTAGAGCTAATGTTTTGATGGAAATTTTCTAACTAGAGCCTTCAAGTTATTATATTATATGAATATTTTCTAACTAGAGCTAATGTTTTGATGGAAATTTTCTAACTAGAGCCTTCAAGTTATTATATTATATGAATATTTTCTAACTAGAGCTAATGTTTTGATGGAAATTTTCTAACTAGAGCCTTCAAGTTATTATATTATATGAATATTTTCTAACTAGAGCTAATGTTTTGATGGAAATTTTCTAACTAGAGCCTTCAAGTTATTATATTATATGAATATTATATGGAAACGACGTAGTTTTAGTAAATTTTAAATTTATAATTTTTTGTTGTTGTCTATATCTTAATTATATAACATTACTTTCTTTAAATAAGTTAAAGATAAAATTAATAGATTCATATATATATATAGACACACACAAACATTTATATATATACTAAAATATATATAGAACCACTTATGTTATGATTTTTTTTTGTTCAGATTTATGTTTTTTAGTTAAATTTTAAATTCATGATTTTATACCCAATTTCTCATTCGGGAAAGGGACTTGGTCAATTTTTACTAGCTAATTTAAAGAAAAAATTATAGATTTATGATTTTATTAATATAATAATATATATTATAATTAATAATATTATTATTTTAATAAATAATCATTATAATTAAAATATTAAATAATAATTATGATAATAATTCATTAATTACTTTTTAGTAATTTTTTACAATCTAACTCATTTCGAAGACAATTCCAAGATAAAATAAACACATTAATGGGATTCCAATCCATTCCGATTCTGATTCCGATTCTTATAGGTCAAGTAAATAATTTATTCTGATTACCGTTCCCCATTTTGATTAATGACAAGTAATATATATATATAATTTATAGAAGAGTTTATATGATCATATATACATGCAAGGAAGACTCGGCTCGACTTTTAGTCTAATTGACTTGACCTGAATTCTGGCCTTTGACTCGAATTTAATGGTTAGGCTTGGGACTAAATATTAGAGCCCGATTAAATTCAAATCAGGATTTGGGACCTATATGCCCGATCCAACCGGACCTGACCCTAAAACTTAAAAAAAGATGTTTATATATATATATATATATATATATATGTATGTATATATATATGTATGTATGTATATATGAGAAAGTGTGATCGAGCCCAGGCTATCAAATAATTGGGCTTTTTTAGGCTTGAAAAGTTTATTTCAGTTATAGAGTCAGGCTCGGAAATAGCTAAGCATGGGCTCGACTCGACCTACTGCCATCCTTGCGAATATACTATTGATCCATTACGAACTCATCAGTTAAATTCATAATCACAGTAAATGTGTTACTATCATTCAAATCTCATACAATCTAAAATTGTAAATATACAAAAAGGTTTTCAAAGACTTCCAAAAGAATGCCAATAGTCTAACTCTCTAATTAATTTCGCATAGGATATGGGTCGGGCCAACTAAGCTAAACCAATGTCGAAAAAAGAAGAAAATTAATGTTGCAGTGGTCAATTGGTCATCAAAGTTATAAGAATTACAAAACTTTGAAAAATGAGATAAAACTCATAAATTAACATTAACTATAAAGTACACAAATAAACTGTAATCCACATATAGGATAGTCTGACAGAAAAATAAGTAAATTAATGTTGGAGTTGAAAATTGGTCTTCAGAATCGGAAGAAATACAAAAACTTAAACAAAACAACATAAAACTCGTAAATTCACATTAAGTATGAAATGAAACAAAAAAAATTGTAAATCATACATAGGACAAGGAAATTGACGGAAAAATGGGTAAACTAATGTTGGAATAGTAAATTGGTCTTTAAATTTGTAAGAATTACAAAAACCTAGAAACATGACATGAAACTCATAAACTAACATTAATTATGAAATGAAACAAAACAATTATAAACTACACATAGGACAGGTAAATTGACGGAAGAAGGGGAAAATTCATGTTAGAGTGGCAAATTGATCTTTAGACTTGTAAGAATTACAAAAACCTAGAAACATGACATAAAACTCGTAAATTAACATTAAGTGTGAAATACGTAAACAAAACATGACATAAAATAAAAAAAACGTAAACCACATATAAAACGTGTAAAATGATCGAAAAGAGAATAAATTAATGTTGGAATTGTAAATTACCAAAAGAAATTGTAAATAAAATAAAAACTTAAAAATGACATAGAACTCGTAAATTGATATTAAGTGTGAAATAAAACAAAAAATACGTAAACCACACATAAAACTAGTAAATTGATGGAAAAGAGAGTAAATTAATGTTGGAGTTGTAAATTACAAAAAGAAATTGTAAACAAAACAAAAACTCAAAAAAATGACATAGAACTCGTAAGTTGACATTAAGTGTGAAATAAAACAAAAAATACTTAAACCACACATAAAACTAATAAATTGATGGAAAAGAGAGTAAATTAATGTTGGAATTGTAAATTATAAGAAGAAATTGTAAACAAAATAAAAACTTAGAAAAATGACATAGAACTCGTAAATTGACATTAAGTATGAAATAAAACAAAAAATACATAAACCATACATAAAACTAATAAATTGATGGAAAAGAGAGGAAATTAATGTTGGAGTTGTAAATTGCAAGAAGAAATTGTAAACAAAACAAAAACTTAAAAAAATGACATAGAAAATCATAAATTGACATTAAGTGTGAGATAAAACAAAAAATACGTAAACCAGATATAAAACTAGTAAATTGATGGAAAAGAGAGTAAATAACTGGAGTTGTAAATTGCAAGAAGAAATTGTAAACAAAACAAAAACTTAGAAAAATGACATATAACTCGTAAATTGACATTAAGTGTGAAATAAAACAAAAAATACGTAAACCACATATAAAACTAGTAAATTGATAGAAAAGAGAGTAAATAAATGTTGGAGTTGTAAATTGCAAGAAGAAACTGTAAAAAAAATAAAAACTTAAAAAATGACATAGAACTCGTAAATTGACATTAACTGTGAAATAAAACAAAAAATACGTAAACCACACATAAAACTAGTAAATTGATGGAAAAGAGAGTAAATTAATGGTGGAGTTGTAAATTACAAGAAGAAATTGTAAACAAAATAAAAACTTAGAAAAATAACATAGAACTCGTAAATTGACATTAAGTGTGAAATAAAACAAAAAATATGTAAACCACACATAAAACTAGTAAATTGATGGAAAAGAGAACAAATTAATGTTGGAGTTGTAAATTACAATAAGAAATTATAAAGAAAATACAAACTTAGAAAAATGACATAGAACTCGTAAATTGACATTAAATGTGAAATGAAATAAAAAATACATAAACCACACATAAAACTAGTAAATTGATGGGAAAATGGTAAATTAATGTTGGAATTGTAAATTGGAAGAAAAACTTGTAAACAAAATAAAAAACTTAGAAAAATGACATAGAACATGTAAATTGATATTAAGTGTGAAATGAAATTAAAAAAAATGTGTAAATCATACATAAAACTAGTAAATTGATGGAAAAATGGGTAAATTAATGTTGGAGTTGTAAATTGCAAGAAGAACTCCTAAACAAAAGAGAAACTTAGAAAAATGACATAGAACTTGCTAATTGACATTAAGTGTGAAATGAAACAAAAAATGTGTAAATTACACATAAAACTAGTAAATTGATGGGAAAAGAGGTAAATGAATGATGGAGTTGTAAATTAGAAGAAAAAAGTGTAAACAAAACAAAAACTTAGAAAAATGATATAACACTTGTAAGTTGACATTAAGTGTAGAATAAAACAAAAAAATTTTAAATCACACATAAAACTAATAAATTGATGGAAAAATAGGTAAATTAATATTGGAGTTGTAAATTGCAAGAAGAACTTGTAAACAAAAGAGAAATTTAGAAAAATGATATAGAACTTGTAAATTGACATTAAATGTGAAATGAAACAAAAAATATGTAAATCACACATAAAACTTGTGAATTGATCGAAAAAGAGGTAAATTAATGATGGAGTTGTGAATTAGAAGAAAAAAGTGTAAACAAAACAAAAACTTAGAAGAATAACATAAAACTTGTAAATTGACATTAAGTATGAAATGAAAAAAAAATTTGTATACCACACATAAAACTAGTAAATTAATGGAAAAATTGGTAAAATAATATTTGAGTTGTAAATTGCAACAAGAACTCGTAAACAAAACAAAAACTTGTAACTATTTTATAAAACTTGTAAATCAACATTAACTTGTAAATGTTGCATAAAACTTATAAATTACACATAAGATTAGTAGATGCAATTTGGAATTTGAACGAAAAAGAGTAATTACCTGCTACTTAGATAACAGGTTACCTATTAATTTAGAATTAATGGTAGAGATTTTTTATTCAAATCCAACGGTCCACGTCCATTACGGCATCAATGCCGTAAATTTAGTTACGGCATTATAGAATGACCCTTGGGTGCAATTGATTGATGTAGTGTTAGTAATTGTAGCATTCAATATGAATTTTTTTTTTTAAATCTCACTTGCTTAAGTTTAATTTGACTTCTCATTTTGTGAACTTTCTTTAGCTATGGACAAAAAAATCATAAGTGTTGCAATATCGAGTTTGATTAGTCCTTCTTTATGCACTAGGTTGTGATAAAGGGTAGAAGTGTAGCATTTAATGAAACTGATGATAAATGAAGGAGTAGTATAATAATGGTATTATTATTTTCTAATCAGGAATCACTGCCCATATTTATGTCAAGAATAAGCTAAAAGATTAAGGGTGTATTTGAGATTGAGATGTTATAGCTTTTAAGCTGCAGCTACTGCTGTAACTATGAAATAAAAGTTAGTAATATATAGTAAATATAAATTTTAAATAATAATTTTGATAAAATTATTAAAAATATAATATATTTTCCCTTATACAAGTGAAAAATTATATCAACATAGCTTCTAAGTTACAGCAACTAGTTTTTACCAAACACTTTAGTACTGTACCTTTTAAGCTACAACTGCCCAACCTCACTCCCAAACACACCCTAAGAAAATACATTATAATGCAGTATATTTTATTTTATAGTATTTTTAAATATGTACTTCATGTTTTTAGAGTGTATTTTTTTTAAGTAAATGAAGGAGTCTATATTTACTTTTGGTAGAATAATAGTACTAATTGATTATTTATTTATTTATCATGACCATATGAAAGTTAAGGAAAGGATAAAAAGAAAATTAAACTCTAGTGCCTGTGAAATCTACGTTTTTATTGTTGGGAAAATATGCTCTTTAAAAGCATATGTGTTTATTTAATTGTAACAAACAATTTTTCTGATTAATAAAATAAATGAGGTATTTTATTCAAATATCTTAATTGCATTAATATTTGTATTAAAGTCCATTTAATCATATTATATGTATTTATGTGATCACCATGTGGATTCACAGAAGACATAAATACAAGTTATCTTATGATTAAATAAATTTAGTTCGCAGTTGATAAATAAAGTTGGGCACTTTATTTAGGTATAAACTGTAATAAATTCATTGAATGATTTGTCTTAATCATGTATGAATTTATTGATGTAGTACGACTACATTGAACAGGATCACATATGAGATTTAATTAACTTTGTAATAACTGTCA
>MKYO02017566.1:143543-261272 GCA_002013955.2 Citrus medica | reverse complement strand
AAGCGTGGTGGTGACGGATCGTGATCTAACAGGAGTGGTGGTGGCGGATCGTGATCCAGGAGCCTAAATCACTTCAGCGGAAAAAGCCAACTCGGATTTTCAAGGTACGATTTCTAGAATACAAATTCTTATATATTATATGAGAGCGATCTTCAAAAGGTTTTATAAAAAAATTTAAAAACCTGATTTTTCCCCAACAATTGGTATCAGAGCCATCTCATATTAATATATAAGAATTTCGTATGAAATTAATCTTGAAATTTATGTATTAGAGTGGCACAATTTATTCAGATATATATTATTTGTTTAATATATGAATAAAGCATGTTTATGATTTGTCTTAATTCATGGTTAGATTTTCTATTTTATTTTTCGTTTGGATCTGTAACAAGAGGGGTGGCTTTTTATCACCATAATTCCCTCTTGATTTATTTTACTGTAATTGAAATTTTGTAAGCCAAAATTTGCGTTGACAATTTGTAAATCACCGAAGCATCATCACTGGAAAACGAGCGCAAACAATCGAGGCTGGAAATTTCAGCAATGAGGGGCCAGCAGCACACGCTGCTGCGCGAGCAGCGCGCGGCCAGCAGCACATGCTGCCAGCAGCGCGCGCTGCAACGCAAACGTGCACGCAGCAGCAGCGCGCGCGGGAAGCGTGGCCAGCAGCGTGCGCGAGTTTGATGCGTTTCCGGTGACGCGGTGGCAGGTGGTTCGACGTCGGAGATGCGTCGGAGGTCGGCTGGTGTCTGAACAGTGGTGGAGATTTTTGGAGATGGCGGCTGGGGAAGAGAGAAAGAAAAAAATGGATTTAGGGTTTCATGATTTTTATCATGGAGGTCCCTATGGTTTCATAATTTTTATTTGGGCAGAAAAAGTTTAATTTTTTGCGTTTAAATCCAAAAACAGTTTTGGGTTTAATAAATCCTAGTTTTAGGCCCAATTTCAATTGGGCTTAATGGATTAAGATGCATAGATAAAATTGAATGCATTAAATTTATTTTTGGTCCAAAAGTTTTATTTTAATAAATTTTTTTTTATTTATTTCTTTTGAAAATTAAAATTGGACCAATTATAAATTTAAAAGCCCAATTTCCCCTAGTCCATTAACAAAGACAAGCTTATGGAAGATGAACATTGACAAGAAGCCCAATGAAGATTAGGCTTAGGGTTAATGTATTTTTCATTATTAGGAAAGCCATGAATTAAGATTATTTAATTGTTTTTCTATATGTTATGTTTTGGATGATAACATGCCATGATAACATGTCATATAGAATAGGTAGTGCCACTCTATGCATAATGATACATGTCATTCATTAATAATGAATTCTAAGAAAAGAAATGTTTCTTCTAACCAAAAATCACCTCTGATATTTATGCTTAAGTCATATAAACTATAATAAGATTTTAAGAAAATGATTAATGATAGACTTGTTGGCCTATTAAGATTGATCATTGTAACTCTATAAATCTTATTTAGAAAAGTAATATGACAAGGATGCTCTTTTTGAGCTAAAAGCATAACATTGTATTTGATGATTTAGCGCATACAAATGTGTACGGACTAATCAGTTTACATGTTATAAGAGGTTATGGATATTCTATCAATCTTGTTGATGAATATTTATTTTAATTTTAATTTATGTTTGTCTAAATGCGTCATGATTCCATTGCTTTTGAGATTCAAACGAATACGTGGATAAAGACAGAAGCAATTAGACAGGAACATAAAAGAACTTCGATATGATCGAAACAAAGAATATCTCTATGGAGAATTCAAGCACTATTTGGTTGTCAATGAACACTATGATTCAATAGTGTAATTAAATGGAGAAACAAGATTCTTTTGGATAAGACAAGATATATACTAAGTGGTTTATCATTTACCTTTTTTATTCCAGATACTAGTATTTAAAACTACAAAGTTTATTGAACTTAGTTTCATCTATCTCGGTGTCTACTACTCCAAGAAATTATGAAAAAGTCACAAACATGGTTTGAGACACATTCGTATTTGGAGTTTACTAGTATTTCTACTAGAATTAGAGATAGAGAAGATGGATTCGTGTTCAGAAGCTTGCATGTTTTAGGTATCTTAAAGGAATAAGGGAAAGTCTGAATTATAGTCCTCAAGATAGGAATGTATTTATAGAAATATTCTTTACTTTCTTTGAGGAAGACTATATAATGACTTATAACCTAAGAGTAAGGTAAAACTAGAGAAATAAAAGAGATCAGGTTGATGCTCAGCTTTCAACACCTGTTATAGAACAGGAAGAACAGCAACAACCAGCTGATCAGCACAGGATTATCCTTGAACAACCATCACTTTTAGAACCTCGTCGTAGTGGGTGGGTAACTAGGTTACCTGCGAGATACATGCTTTTGGGAGAAACCTATACGGCTATCTCAGATGAACATGTACAAGATCCCACTAGTTACAACGAAGCTCTAATAGATAGAGATGTTGAATTTTGAAAAAAGGCCATGAATCAAGAAATGGAATCTATGTATTCCAATAAAGTCTGGGAACTTGTAGAGGCACCAAATGGGGTAAAACCTATAGGGTGTAAGTGGATCTACAAGAGAAAAAGAGGAGTAGACGGAATGGTGGAAACATTTAAAGCAAGATTAGTAGCCAAAGGGTTTACTCAGAAAGAGGGAATCGATTATGAGGAAACCTTTTCTCCGGTTGCTATGCTTAAATCCATCAGGATTCTGCTCTCCATTGCTGCAGTGCTAGATTATGAAATTTGGCAAATGGATGTCAAGACTGCCTTTCTTAACGGGCATCTTGAAGAAAACATCTACATGCAGCAACCAGATGGATTTATACAAAAAGGCCAAGAACACATGGTATGTAAGTTGCAGAGATCCATTTATGGATTGAAGCAAGCATCCCGGTCATGGAACATCAGATTTGATCAAGCGATTAAATCGTTTGGATTCATTCAGAACATTGATGAACCATGTGTGTACAAGAAAATTCAGGAAAAATTTGTAGCCTTCCTAGTTCTTTGTGTAGACAATATTCTCCTGATTGGAAACGATATAGGAGTATTGACTACAATAAAGAGTTGGTTAGCAAAACAATTTGATATGAAAGACCTGGGAGAGACAAGTTATATTCTTGGTATCAAGTTACTACGAGACCGGAAGAATAAAACTTTAGCCTTGTCTCAAGCGGTCTATATCGATAAGATATTGGCTAGATTTAGCATGGAAAATTCCAAGACTGGTTTATTACCATTCAGACATGGAATTACATTCTCTAAGGATCAATCACCTAAAACATCTGAAGAGATAGAGAGAATGAGACAAGTTCCCTATGCAGAAGCTGTGGGAAGTCTCATGTATGCCATGCTTTGCACTAGGCCAGACATCTGTTTTGCGGTAGGGATGGTTAGTAGATATCAATCTAATCCTGGACCTGAACACTGGACTGCGGTCAAGCATATAATGAAGTATCTGAAAAGAACTAAAAATTATATGCTTGTGTATTCTGGTGATGAACTCATTCCAGTGGGTTATACTGATTCTGACTTTATGTCAGATAAGGATTCCAGAAAATCAACTTCCGGCTATGTGTTTACATTGGGAAGTGGAGCTATTAGTTGGAGGAGTGTGAAACAATCTTGTATCGCAGACTCCACAACTGAAGCTGAATATGTGGCTGCATCCGAAGCTGCAAAAGAAGCTGTATGGCTCCGCAAGTTCCTACAAGATCTTGAGGTGGTACCTGCTGTAACTGCACCCCTTAAACTATTTTGCGATAATAGTGGTGCGGTAGCTCAATCTAAGGAACCAAGGAACCACAAGAAACAAAAACATATTGAGAGGAAGTATCATCTTATAAGGGATATAGTGCAGAGAGGTGATGTGGAGGTTACTCAGATTGCGTCACAGCAAAACTTGGCAGATCCTTTTACTAAGGCCATACCTGGGAAACCTTTTAACTTGCACTTAGAATCCATGGGCATGCGTGAGATGCCAAATATGCTTTGAGAGCTAGTGGGAGATTGTTGGGAAAATATGCTCTTTAAAAGCATATGTGTTTATTTAATTGTAATAAACTATTTTTCTGATTAATAAAATAAATGAGGTATTTTATTCAAATATCTTCATTGCATTAATGTTTGTATTAAAGTCCATTTAATCATATTATATGTATTTATGTGATCACCATGTGGATTCACAGAAGACATAAATACAAGTTATCTTATGATTAAATAAATTTAGTTCGCAGTTGATAAATAAAGTTGGGCACTTTATTTAGGTATAGACTGTAATAAATTCATTGAATGATTTGTCTTAATCATGTATGAATTTATTGATGTAGTACGACTACATTGAACAGGATCACATATGAGATTTAATTAACTTTGTAATAACTGTCAGACTTATTAAATCTCATAGGCGTTGATTTTACTGTAATCTTAATCTTGAGTTAATTATGATTTCATGATTGTAATTGTTATTCCATTTGAGTTACCAATGGGCACGACACATTCTTGTGGTCAAGATTACCCGGTATCTTGGTGGGAGCAATTATGAGTATTGGAGTTATGGATTAACAATATAGAATTTGTACAACACATCTCTTGATGGGTTTTCGGCACTTGATCATAGAATTCTCTGGCCAGAGTGTGTCAACATATTTAGTATGTTGAAAATGATCATTAGAGAAAACCAGTAAGGATCAAGGAAAAAGATGTTATTAAATTGATTGGACAGTTGAGATATCAATTTAATTAACGATGTGGTACAAAGGATTGTGCAGTAAAGAAATCAATGTGGCTTGGGACGAATTATTATTCGAGCATACAATTATGGAAGTCAGTTCCAATCTTTTAGTGGAGTAGATTTGGAATTAAATAATTGGGCTAGTTTAATTACAGGCCTAATTATTGTAGCCACTATTGTATGTTCCCAAATGATCCCCGGGTTAGCTCATTTAATTGACTGCACCACTACTGGACTAATAAGCAAGATAACTAGCTATTTGGGTCAAAAGCCTAAATATATCATTTAGTGGGAGGCTCCATTTAATTAGCTTATGTGTAAGGGGCCTTATGTTATTTTACAAGGTGGGTCCCCTATTGAAAAAGAAAATAACGTGGGTTTTATTTTTGGATTATTTGGAGCCTAGGGTTTTCACTAAAGGGTGATATAAAAGGCTTATTTTTCTCAAAAGAAAAAAAAAGAGAAGCCACTTTATACAAATCAGAGAAAAAGATTTTTCTCTCTATTGTTGAGAGAAAAATTTTCTCGTGCTAGTTGCTTTGGTAGTGATAAAGGCGCCCACACGTCAAGTGCAGATCGAACCTGAGTCATAACCTGGAAGATCATTGGTGACAGTTCGTGATCTAACAAGCGTGGTGGTGACGGATCGTGATCTAACAGGAGTGGTGGTGGCGGATCGTGATCCAGGAGCCTAAATCACTTCAGCGGAAAAAGCCAACTCGGATTTTCAAGGTACGATTTATAGAATACAAATTCTTATATATTATATGAGAGCGATCTTCAAAAGGTTTTATAAAAAAATTTAAAAACCTGATTTTTCCCCAACATTTATTAATTTATCCTAAATATATATCTTACATATTATTAATGTTGTTATTATTAAGCTATCCTTAATTTCAAATTATGCATAAAGGCAATATTTTTAATTGTACTTGAGATTTTATTATAAAATAATTTATCATTATTTGTAAATTCTATTTTGACCTCAATAAATTATACAACATAGTAACAGTAAATTAATGAAAGAGTATATTGGGCTGTTGTTTAAAAAGTATGATGAAATGAACTATTACTTGACATTTTCCCCATTTTTTTATATATGTAGAGTAGTTACTATATATAATTAATTTGAAATATTTAAATGAGGAATTTTTTGGTATTTAAAAATGTACAAATTAATAGTCAATTGTTTTAATGTAGTAGACGAGTGCAGAAGGTAATAAATTGTTCTAAGTATTTTTTAGAATGCAAGTAGGCCTACCTCATCAATTATCAGAATTCATAGTAGAGTTAATAAAAATATTCCATAAACAACTGTATTACTTAATATTTTTTAATGGGTTTTCTTCGAAATATGTTTTAAAAAAATTTATATTTTTGAGAATATGTTTTTAATAACACCAATCAAGTGAAAATTACTTAAAATTGTTTCGTTCTAATTTACTGAAATCCATAATTCTCGTTGTGTATAATTTCAAATAGCGTTAAACTATGATTGCAAATAAACGATTTTGTAAGGATTTTAAAAAGTGTCGAAACAATACCCTGTAATTATATGCAATCCGTCAGAAACCTGAAAATGCACACTATGATTGCACGCGCCAATTTATAATTCGAATGTACAATTTTAAATTTTCGTCTAATGGTATCATCATCATTTTGCGCATAGTAACCAAATACTATTTTTGGGATACGACATAAGTTATTGCTTCAAGATCCTGACAGTTCATTCAATCACCATAGATTCACAGAAGCAATTGCAAAGAGGCGGCAACTTTTTTATCTGTTAGTATTGGAAATTCCTAAACCCTCAATCTATTAGTTAAATTGGTTACGAATTTGTTAAATGGAGAAGTTTTTGTTTCCACAGAAACTATTATGAATGTCGCTATATAAACCCTCAAAACTAGGTTTCTTCACTCACCGGCATACTTCTATAGTAACCAATAATTGTGGAAGCGAGCATCTGTATAGATGCGCTAACTTTGATTTATGCCTTCTGGCTTCTCATTATTTTGTTGCAACGATTTCACAAATATAAATGTTTTAAGAAATTTGATTTTTCTTGTCATTTTTCAGAAATTGAATAAAAATTTTTGATACCCAACTCAAGTCCTTTCCGCGAGTGAATGACCGTCTTTTAATCACTTACTAAAAAACCAGCTATTACCGTATTTGATTCGCAAGTTCAATCACCAATAAAAATGCTAAAGTCTGAATGGTGAATTTCACAGGTCATTGTTTGTAACATGTGCTTTAACAAAAATTAATTTTATTTAACAATATTCATTATAATAATAGTAGACAAACACAATTTTTTATGGTGACTGCTCAGACATATAATTGTTCTGAATATTAAATCGTTCTTATTCCTGTCGAAAAATTTATTCTTTTAAGAACCTTTACTCATATTTACATAACAGAAAATAGTAGAGTTTTCATTCCTACAAATTTTGCAAATACAAAAGATAACTATAATATGAATTGAACTATAATTTTTTTTTTTTAGTTCCTTCAAATAGAATTCACTTGCTAAATTGATTCTGCAGACAAATGTGAATAAAATCAAGTGTTTAATCTTGCTTGGAGTGTGGTCAAGGACCACTCAAAATCTTTCCAACATGAACTGACCTTATTTTTGAAGAAAAAGAATTTTTCACAAACACTTTCCAGTACAAATATTAACAAAACTTCAGAGACTACTGTTAAGGAATAACAGAATGCATGCCAGCTGTCATTTTATAATTGGTCAATATGTTTAAAGACTGTTATTTGTATTTCAGTTTGTTATAGCTGTTTTGAAGTGACTTTCACGTGTATAAATAGAGCTGGATCAATTTGTTTAGTTCAATTAATAAATGATAACAAATTGAGTTTTTCTTCTTTCATTTTCTTGCTTATTTTCTCACGATCCAAACATCATATCATTCTGATATGGTATCAGAGCAAACAAACATGATTAATATAAATCAAGCTTCTGCGTCTGTCACTTTCAACTTCATTAAGCCAGTTAAGCTCGATAGATCAAACTATCTAGTGTGGAAAGCTAAGTGCGTGCATCAATAATTGCAAATGGACTTGAAGGCTTTGTTACTGGTGATAATGTTTGTCCAGATCGATATCTCAACTTAACAGAGGGAGAATCAAGCAGCTCAGCAGTGCTAATTTCACAGAGGCAAGAAAATCCAGAATACATTGTCTGGATGAAAATTGATAAGCTTCTTCGAAGCTGGATGCTCTCGTCAATGGTAGATAATGTACTTATCATGGTGATTAATTGTGAATCTTCACTAGAGCTATGGGAGAGGCTTGGTCAGATCTTCATGTCTCAGTCGAAGGCCAGATTTCTGCCATTGAAGTTGCAGATCCAATCAACTAAGAAAGGATCACTCTCTGTAAGTGACTATTTCAATAAAATGAAGAAGATAGTTGACAGTCTAGCTATTGGAGGTAATGCACTTTCATTAAATGAGTTGATTATGCACTTACTTACTGGACTAGATGATAGTTATGAATCTCTTGTAACTAATATTCTCACTAGACTTGAGAAGGAAGAACTTACTGTTGAAGAAGTATATTCAATGTTGCTTAGCCATGAAACTAGGTTGGAGATGAGTAAAGGAAAGTTACAGAATGAATTAATGCATATATGACTGCTAATTTTGCTCAGAAAGGTCAGAATCATAACAAGAATAATTTTGGAACTCAGAAAAATAACAATTCTGGTGGAAATTTTGGAGGCTTTACTGGAGGCTATGGTGATAAGAGAAATAACTTTGCTGGTTTTAGTCCTGGTAGAGATATAGTTTGTCAGATATGCTTTATCCCTGGACACTCTGCATATAAGTGCAAAAATAGGTTTAATCAGGGGTTTGTTCCAAGGAACAAAGTTTTTGGAGGTTTTAGGCCCAGAGGAGGTCAAAACTACCAAAATTTTAGGACCTTTACTGGAAATGGCCAGAACAACTATCAGAGTTTTGGCAGGGGTTTTGGGTCTGGCTATCCTAGACAGGCAGCACCATTCCAAGGCTATATAGCCTATCAAGCCCCAAGCTTCATCTATCCTCAGCAAATGCCAGAGTTTCAAGCAAATAATGGAAATTATCATCATGGTGTGTTTCCTGGATCAGCAGCAAATCCAATGTTTGCAGGACAAGCTACTTCCTCTGCACCAGTAGCTACTTATGGTACAGTTGCAGATTCAGCCTGGTATCTTGACTTTGGAGCTACTAATCATGTAACTCAGGATCCAGGTATTTTTGTTCACTGCTCAACTTACTTTGGAAGTGATAAATTACATGTTGGAAATGGTATGGGATTAGCTATTGAAAGCATTGGTTCTGCTGTTATTCAGACTCTTTCCACATCATATCTTTACCTGAATAATATCCTACTTGTTCCAGCCATAACCAAAAATCTACTTAGCATTTCTAAACTACTAGCTGATAACAATGCCTTTATTGAATTCTATGATTGTGCTTGTTTTGTCAAGGCCAAGAATACAGGGATCATATTGCTCAAGGGGATTGCTAGAGGAGGACTTTATCAAGATGAAAATCTTTCTGCAGTCTGTGATAGTTCAAAGTTTCCAGTTCCTGTGCCCAGTTTGTCTAAGTCTGTCTCAATTTCAAAAATAAATCCAATGTCAATGTGTGCTCAGTTTGATTCTTCAAACACTTTGTCTCAACTTCAAGTACCTGTAAATGACTTTCAATTCAATAAAACTGCATTTATGACTTCTGCTGTTTCTAACTCAAAGAGTGGTGATTGTAATCTTTTGCACAAAAGAATGGGACATCCTACTGTCCATGCTTTGCATCAAATTATGAAAAGACTGAATTCAAATTTTCCAATTGATAAAACAATCAAACCTCAATTCTGTGATGCATGTCAGTTCGGGAAATGTCATATGCAACATTTTCCTTCCATAGAAACTTCAACAACACAACCACTTGAACTTCTTCATGCTGATCTCTGGGGACCAACCCCTATTTCATCTTCTCAAGGCTACCATTACTACCTATCAATTATAGATGACTACACTAGGTTTACATGGATATTTCCTCTCCCAGCCAAATCAAACACCTTGTCAGTATTCACAAACTTCAAACATATGATTGAAAATAGTCTTGAGAAGAAAATTAAGTGCCTTCAAACAGATTGGGGGGGTGACTTCAGATCTTTTGTTCCCTATCTTGCTTCTCAGGGTATTCAATTTCGCAAACCTTGTCCATATATCCATCATCAAAATGGCAAGGTGGAAAGAAAACATAAGCACATTGTAGAAACTGGATTAACCCTTTTAGCTTAAGCTCACCTTCCCTTGAAATTTTGGTGGAATGCTTTCCATACTGCTGTTTATCTCATTAATAGAATTCCCACACCTGTTTTAAATAACAAATCTCCTTTTGAAATGCACTTTCACAAAATACCATATTACACAGTCATGAAGGTTTTTGGATGTTTTTGTTATCTATATCTAAGACCTTACAATAATCATAAATTTTCTTTTAGAAGTCAGAGATGCATATTTCTTGGTTATAGTTCACATCATAAAGGGTATGTTTTCCTTCATTCCTCATGGAGAATTTACATAAGCAATCATGTTGTTTTTTATGAAACAACTTTTCCTTTTGAGTCTGGTGTTGATTTTTCTTCAGCTCATCATTCCTGCTCATCCTTGTCTTCACATTTTCCTGCTCATCATTGTCTTCACATTCTGTCAATCCACAAGTTACTTTTACATTGTCACAATCTGCATCTCCACTTGATGGTTTTGCTTTACAATCCTCTCCAGCAGCTGATCTACTCTCCCCTTCATCTTCTTTATCCTCACTTGAACCAAACACTCAATCTCAGTCCACTTCCTCAACTCTAAACCATCATTTATCTCCACCTCTTCCACTTGTTCAAGGACATCCAATGGTCACAAGATCTAAATCAGGTATTTTTAAACCTAAAACATCATTTCTTACAACATCCTCATCACCACCACATGAACCATATTCCAGATCAGAAGCATTGGCTGATCCCAAATGGCTTCAAGCCATGAAATTAGAGTATCAAGCACTGATGGATAACAAAACCTGGACATTGGTTCAACCTTCATTTCCAGTCAAGGTCATTGATAGTAAGTGGGTTTATAGGATAAAATACAACCCTGATGGCAGCATTTCCATATACAAAGCTCGTCTGGTTGCTAAGGGTTTTCATCAAACTCAAGGCATTGATTTCAATGAAACCTTTAGCCCTGTGGTGAAAGCTTCAACTGTTAAAGTCATCTTGAGTTTAGCAGTTTTAAATCACTGGACTTTAAGACAGGTTGACATCAACAATGCTTTTCTTTATAGTCATCTTACTGAAGAGGTTTACATGGAACAGCTTGCTGGTTTTGTTGATCAGTCCAGACCCCATCACATTTGCAAGTTACAGAAGGTTCTTTATGGTCTTAAGCAGGCTCCAAGAGCCTGGTTTGACAAGGTGAAACAGGTGTTAACAACACAGTGGGGTTTTCAAAACTCTAAATCTGATACTTCTTTATTCTTCAAAAGGGTTCAGAGTCATCTTTTGCTTGTCCTAGTATATGTGGATGATATAATTGTGACAGGGTCTAGCTCCTTTTTGATTCAGCAGGTCATCTCTAATCTTCAATCAACTTTTACCCTTAAGGATCTTGGGGAGTTGAATTATTTTCTGGGTATACAAGTTGTCAAAAACAGCTCAGGTCTGCATCTTTCTCAATCCAAGTATATAGTTGATCTTCTTCATAAAGTCAACTTGCAGGATTGTACTCTCTGCTCTACTCATATGGCTGCTGGTACATCTTTTACTAAATCTGATAGTGATCTGTTTGATAATGCTACTCTGTATCGAAGCACTATTGGTGCATTGCAATATGCCGCATTAACTAGACCTGAAATAGCTTTCTCTGTTAACAAGTTGAGTCAGTTTCTAGCTGCTCCAACAGTGAATCATTGGCAAGCCTGTAAATGAATTCTCAGGTATCTTAAGGTTACTTTACATCTTGGTTTACAGTTCTATAGTCATGGAGTTCAAAATCTTGATTGCTTCAGTGATGCTGACTAGGCAAGTGACAAGGATGATAGGAGGTCCATTGCCGGCTACTATGTTTTCTTAGGTCTAAATTTGATTTCATGGTGTTCCAAGAAACAAGCTGTGGTGTCCAGGTCAAGTACAGAGTCTGAATATAGAGCTCTAGCTCAAGCAGCCTCTGGGGTTTTGTGGATCAAATGTCTGTTAACTGAGCTTGGTGTTTCACTCATCTCAACTCCAGTAATCTGGTGTGACAATCAGAGTGCAGCTGCATTAACTAGCAATCCTAAGTTTCATGCTCGAACTAAACACATTGAGCTAGATGTTCATTTTTTGAGAGAAAAAGGTTACAAATCAGAGTCTTTAAGTCAGCTACATTCCCAGTTCAGATAATACAGCAGACATTCTTACTAAAGCCTTGGCTCATAAACCTTTTCATTACTTATGTTCCAAGCTCAATCTTAGTTCCCCAGGTTGAGCTTGCGGGGGGATGTTAAGGAATAACAGAATACATGCCAGCTGTCATTTTATAATTGGTCAATATGTTTAAAGACTGTTATTTGTATTTCAGTTTGTTATAGCTGTTTTGGAGTGACTTTCACGTGTATAAATAAAGCTGGATCAATTTGTTTAGTTCAGTTAATAAATGATAACAAATTGAGTTTTTCTTCTTTCATTTTCTTGCTTATTTTCTCACGATCCAAACATCATATCATTCTAATAACTACAATGCCTATAGCTCTAACAATGCCTATAACTTTTAATCCCACCCGAAATCTTGCAAGTAAAAATATCAAACAAATAATAAATAGAAAATGGATAGAGATTATAACCAATCACACAATACAAGAATTTATGTAGAAAACTTCCATAGTAGAGAGAAACCACAGTCGCTAAGGATGAATAAATCTATTGTTTTTCTCATATTAGAAATTGTCTATTTGCAGCGAGACTTGTTGTTGTATTATACAAAAAAGTGAACTCAACCTCTCTGTATAGTGATTATTTCTTGTAAAAGAAGTATTCTTTTCTTTATACAAGTTCTACTCCTCCTTGAATAAGTTAAGTCCCAAGGGGAAAATTACTTATTTCTTAACTAGGAATATTCATAAATAAGAAAATATCATAGGAAATTGTTCTTGGAAAATGATATAAATTTCCTAACAATCACCACCTTGGTGCATTTTCAATTAGACAACAAAACATGATCCACCATGTATCCACACAACCATGTCGTCTCCACCTTCTTTATTCCACCAAAACCACAAATCACATAGGGCTTATGAGAATCAATCTACCATGGGTAAAACCTCGTCCATTATTCAATAGCCATCATTCTCTACACCAAGAATCATCATACTCCATCTTATTTAAAGAAGACATATTTGCCACATGTCGATCACCTTGCTAAAAAATAATACCCACTCTCCTAATTGGTTTCCACAAGAGTCATCAACTATTAATATAAAACTTCTACCATACACCTTGTATAAATACCAAACCATACTTTGTGTGCAAAAATCTTGTGGACCACCACCTGCCAACAGTAACAAATCATTTTCCATAGAGTGCCAAAAAGGATAAACCAATCTCTCATAGAGAAAAGAGACATGTCACGAGCTAAAGTTATTAGTATCTCTATCTATGACTAAAGCTATTTGTTGAACTTGCTCTATTCCAACAATCTTCTTTAAGGTGCCTTAATTATCTACACACCTTCAAGAGTTTCCATCAGTGGGTACATGGTTTATATCGGAAAGCATAGATTGGATAAACATATATCCTTGACTTCATTCTATCGTAGGCCAAAATTTTATTCTCCTGTCAAACTTTTCTATTTCTGCCTTCCCAAGTTTTGAAAACCTTACTAAGCACATATTTGCTCTGCATTACAAGCTTAACTTTAACACCACTTGTTAGGAAATTTCAATCCTGCCAAAAATCTTGCAAGTAAAAATTGTTGGGGAAAGATTAGGTTTTTAAAATTTTTATAAAACCTTTTAAAGATCGCTCTCATATAATATATAGGAATTTGTAATCTAGAAATCGTACCTTAAAAATCCGAGTTGGCTTTTTCCACTGAAATGATTTACGCTGCTAAATCACGATCCGCCACCACCACTCCTGTTAGATCTCGATCCATCACCACTACGCTTGTTAGATCACGAACTGTCACCAATGATCTTCCAGGTTATGACTCAGGTTCGATCTGCACTTGACGTGTGGGCGCCTTTATCACTACCAAAGCAACTAGCACGAGAAAATTTTTCTCTCAACAATAGAGAGAAAAATCTTATTCTCCGATCTGTATAAAGTGGCTTCTCACTTTCTCTTTAGAGAAAATAAGCTTTTTATTTCTCCCTTTAGTGAAAACCCTAGGCTCCAAATAATCAAAAAATAAAACTTACGTTACTTGCTTTTTCTATAGGGGACCCACCTTATAACATAACATAAGGCCCCTTACACACAAGCAAATTAAATGGAGCCTCCCACTAAATGATATATTTAGGCTTTTGACCCAAATAACTAGTTATCTTGCTTATTAATCCAGTAGTGGTGCAATCAATTAAATGAGCTAACCCGGGGATCATTTGGGAACATACAATAGTAGCTACAAAATTAGGCATGTAATTAAACTAACCCAATTATTTAATTCTAAATCTGCTCCACTAAAAGATTGGAACTGACTTCCATAATTTTATGCTCGAATAATAATTAGTCCCAAGCCACATTGATTTCTTTACTGCACAATCCTTTGTACCACATCATTAATTAAATTGATATCTCAACTGTCCAATCAATTTAATAACATCTTATTCATTGATACTTACTGGTTTTCTCTAATGATCATTTTCAACATACTAAATATGTTGACACACTCTGGCCAGAGAATTCTATGATCAAGTGTTAGACTACAAGTATGTGTCATGCCCATTGGTAACTCAAATGGAATAACAATTACAATCATGAAATCATAATTAACTCAAGATTAAGATTACAGTAAAATCAATGCCTATGAGATTTAATAAGTCTGACAGTTATTACAAAATTAATTAAATCTCATATGTAATACTGTTCAATGTAGTCGTACTACATCAATAAATTCATACATGATTAAGACAAATCATTCAATGAGTTTATTACAGTCTATACCTAAATAAAGTGCCCAACTTTATTTATCAACTGCGAACTAAATTTATTTAATCATAAGATAACTTGTATTTATGTCTTCTGTGAATCCACATGGTGATCACATAAATACATATAATATGATTAAATAGACTTTAATAAAAATATTAATGCAATTAAGATATTTGCATAAAATACCTCATTATTTTTATTAATTAGAAAAAATATTTATTACAATTAAATAAACACATATGCTTTTAAAGAGCATATTTTCCCAATAAAAATATCAAAAAAATAACAAATAAAAAATATATCAAGAATAAAACTAATCAAACAACACAAGAATTTACATGAAAAAGTCCTACACCAGAGAAAAACCATTGCCGCCAGAATGACGAGAGAAAAATCTACTATGTGAAAAATTACAGTAAAAAAACTAAGCAATAATACTATGTGATTATTGCCACCAGGACGACGAGAGAAAAATACCACTTGTTAGAAAATCTACTATGTAAAAAAAAAAATTCACACAAAAAAACTCCAATAACAATCAATCTCTCAATATATCAGCAAACTAAAGAAGAAGGACTAAGCAATGCACAATGTCCAACTCAAACTCATAACATATTTGATGATTTAACCAATGCCTTTAATTATGGAGGTACAATTTATGTACAGGAGGGAATTTCTGACCACTGAATATGCAGAAGAATTGTACTTTAACTATAGAAGTATAAAAGGTTTTGGGTGAGGTAAGATATCAGAAGGCAATACACAAATAGCAAAGTGAAGTCCAAGAGATGGGTTTGCAGCAAAGAGGTTTCAGACTGCAGAAATTCTTGTAGAATAAAAAAATGAGGACTTTAAGGCTATTAACACAAACTGGAATCAAGGTTGTATTTTGTCTTTCATTTAATCCCTATATAGGATGTTGGTTTGCAAATTTATTTGAACGAAATCACTATCATAACCTAACACCACCACAACAAGTTCACTATATTCGATCACATCAAAAGGTTTCTAAACTTAACATGGTAGCAACTTCTGCAATGTACTATGTCGATCAAGGAGTTATAGTGCCATTAGATACTTAAAAAAAGATATGCAGAATGACATTAGTGCGCACGAAAGGAAAAAGCCAAGAGACTTAGACTCTGAATCATGCCTTGCATACCTCGAAGAAAAAGAGAAGTTTAGGCCAATCTTTCTATTACAAAAACACAATAAATGTGGAAAGCATATTGAGTGACATTTTTTCGTGTGATGGGGGCTCAAGGGTAAACTATTAATTAATTACAGATGTTATAGTTTTAACGCCACTTACAAGACAAATGCTTACCATAAACCATTTGTTGTTATTATAGGAATCAACCAACGCATGCAAACAACCATTTTTATGTTTTGCATTACTGCATACCCACGCACGGTTGTTAAAATCCTTTTTGCATGTAATGGATGGGAAGCAGCCACTAACAATCATAACAGACTGCGATAGAGCTATAAAAAAAAAAATTGAAAATTTTTCATCAAACAATTCATAAGCTGTCTTGCTGGCATCTCAAGCAAAATGCCCAAACAAAAATAAAAAATACGAAACTCATTGTTAACTTCAAAAGTTTGATTTTCAAAGGAAATGGGATGCCCTCATTAGTAAACTTAAAGTTGAGATAAATAAATAGGTCAATAAGATATATCTTGAAAGACATGGGCTGAGATATACCTTTTAGGAAATCTTTTCAAAAGGATGAGAAGCACACAAAGATATAAGGGCTTTGCATGCATGCTTGAACCAATGTATTAAGCTATAATTGATAGGTTTTGTTGATCAAATAGTGAGATTGATGGACAAAAAATGCAAAATCAAACGCGAGGATGATTTTGATAGTTTTGATAAAAGCCCTATTTTGACCACCCACCTTATAAACTATCAAGAGTAAGCTTCCAACCTTTACAGAGTGGTAGTGTTTCAAGAGATACAATGTGAAAATATATAGGAAAGGAGTGCTTTTTATCAAAGCAATTGTGTCAGACATAGTACCAAAAACTATTGCATTAGAGAATATCAAAAACCAAATAAAGAATGGCAAGTCATATTCCATCAGCCAAGTTATCTATCATCTTATGAGTGTAAGTTATTAGAGAGTAAAGGGATACCTTGTTCTCGTTCATTTTTAGTGTTGAAGACAGAAGACATTAAATTAATTCTAGAAAGTATGTTATAATCACATTAAATGATATAGGAAAAATTCAACAAGAAAATTCCTAAAACTGGGCCGCCAACACATCAATAGTGACCCAACAAGCAAGTATAGGCTTTGTGCATGCAGAATATAAAACTTTATAGACTTGTAGGCCCCACCCTAGAACCCTTCAATGAAGCAATGACAAATTCACACTAGGTATCTTGATTTTTAATGCCTTGTCTTTGCCTTCAAGTGAAACAAAATCAAAATATATTCAAGCAAATCCCTAGCTCATTCAAGACCTTGTTATTGTACTGACAAAAGGATAACTTAGCCAAAATAAAAGTGCAGGCCTAAAACTAAAGAAATATAGACGATGTGGTAAGCCCGAGCACACAGCCAAAACATGCACAACTTTACCCCCTCTAACCCAGAACAACAAAGATCCCATAAATCAAGGACAATGTACTACTGCAGAACCCAGTGGCTCCCCATGGTCACAACTCATTCCTGAATATGTGTTTGACCTAACCCTTTTACAGTCATCACAAAAATGAAGATACCACATACAACAAACGTTGGTATAGTCTATTAGAACTTACTTTTTTAGAATCACTACATTAGGGGGCAGTGATGATCGATTCAATGACAAGTCCTTCGGTCTTAGTATTTCGATGGCATTAACAAAATTAGATTCATCGCTGATTTCAAATAAGGTATAAACTTGGTGGACTCATAATAGCCAATAGTACTTACTAGACATTATCAATGGTAACTATATAAAATCCTTCAATCATCAAACTCAAACTTTCAATTATTGAAAATACTAATTACAATAGTAATAGAAACTAGTATGTTGTGTTTTAAATCAAACCAATATACTATTTTTGTTAGAACACCAACTTCAGATTCTAATAATTCATTACCATTTATGTAATTTTGTATGTTCGATTAATCCAATATATTATTTTAATGTTGGGACACCGTTTTAACTTTCTAGACATTTCTTGTAGACACGTCTCTTTTAAAAAGCACACTTCATGTATGAAATTTTCCAAGAACAAAATTTCAATTTTCAGGAAGGATCACATTTACTCATTTTCCAAGTTCATTCATAACATTTTCTAGAGGCATAACTTCTATATCATCTAGTGCTATACGAGCTATTATTCATATTCTCTAACTTTTTAATTAAAACTTTTCATAATATAATCTTCTACATCAATATTTGTTGTGCAAATTTTAATATACTTGCAAATAAACGAGACTGTTGAAGTGTAAACTAAGAATAACAAGGTTGAACCCACACGACTATCAATATTTAGGAAAGCTGAGTCTAATCTAACCTAATTAAAACTCTATCCTATTAAGAAAAGAAAATGTTTTATTTCAGAAAATTGAAACTAAAGATGCAATTAAAATTAAAAAAATCAATTAATACAAGAATTCAAGAGATTGAGGCTGCCGATGTTTCAAAATTCACCACTGTTTAACCTAATAATTATCTAATTATCAATCGATTCCCAATTTTGGAGTGACCTTGAAATCAATCTATGTCTACTTTTGAATATAACAATTAAGCTCAATTAAAACTAATCTTATGTAGGTTCATTTTATACTTAATAGTATGATATCTAAGCATCCTACGTAAACAATAATGAATAACAAAGAGTCAAAGTTTTCCTAAGCATTCTGCATAAACAATTTAATGAAAGACACAGAATCCAAGATAATTGTATATAAACTTTGTAGATCTAAGATTTGTTCAGTCAAATATTAATTCTAACAATCAATCATACATGATAGATTTGGTGAAAAAATGTAATTATATTCAACCAACCATCTGAAACAAGAATCATAAACTTTAAAGCACACAAATAAATAATTAATTAAATAAAAATTAATTTGATTTATTGAATAAGATTTCATCCTTAACTTTAGTATGAAAGACTTGGTTATACATAATTGAATTGAAAATAAAAGAATAGATAAAAGTAGTCGTGAAAAATAAATCCAAGCGCCTAGCTCTTCTCAAATTATCGCTGCTACTCTAATTGCTTCTTGGCAACTTCCCTTGTCTTTTTTCGTCTCCATCTTCTTCCCCATGCAAAAACCAAAGTTTCGCTTTTATAACAATCACTATAAAAGCCATCGACCTTGCCCTTCCAATTCCTAAAGCCAAAACGCTTTTATTTATCTTCTTCTCAAGTGCGTCCTTATTTAGAAAGGAAATTGATAATGGCCCATTAATTTGCTTCTATAATCAGCCAATTAGGCACAAATCTAGTAACTTCAATTCTTTCCTATCTTGATTACTTTAAGCAATTTGATTCCTCAATCCTCAATTTATACCATGCTCAAAAAGTAAATCAATTAACTAAAATAATAAATAAAATAGACTAACAAATAAACGATTCGAGGTGAAATATATCAATAAATTATAGGAGAGGGTTTATGGCCAGATGCTACCGAAAGACTCGGGAAGATTTAACTTGTTTCAAATAGAGAGTAAGGCACTTCAATCTGCCAAAAACAATAAATTTTAACATGACATTACAACCTATAAGAAAGACTTATGATTATTCCCCTAGAAATTTGACATCTTTTCTCCATTTGTTAACAACTCTGAGTTGTGTATGAAGACATTGGAAATTTAATTAGTAAACAATTTATATCAACAAATTATTAGTTGCATATCGATAGATTTGTCGCAATCACCTGATAAATAATTAATAAACAATTCAATTAATAGTAGTTATGTATTATTAGCTATATATCCATATATTTGGCGCAATCACCTAATAAATAATTAGTAAACAATTCAATTACTTTTTACGACAATTACCCTTCCGCTTCAAATGACTACACTTTTCATTGTAGTTCTTTTTTTTGCATCGTTTTGCATATGTTTTCTTCATGCTCATTCTTGGAATGAGAACTGCGGGCACTTGCAATACGTTTCCCTTCACCCTATTACTTGTAGACATCACTAACTTAATCGCCAATTTCTTCTTAGCCTCATTCAATTTATACTAAAAAACAAATAACAAATTAATATATAATATGAGCAACATATGGCCACTTTACCATAAGAATATAACAAAATCTATAATCATAACCTACATCTTATGTAACTTTAAAATCCGAACAGCCTTTTTAGAATTTTCTATATTATGCCATGCATACCATCAGCGGGGGATGCAACATGTGACCAACGGGGATGTAGCCCCTGTTGGCCAAAAGAAATTCTAAGAATAAAAGACAAAATATTTTGGGTTTTTAATTAACCTCCATTAAATTTATTAGAATAGTCTCGATAAATTTATAAACCCATAAAATTTAAACTTTAAAAATTATAAAAACCTATTCTTTAATTAAAAATAATGATAAATCATCATCCAAAATATTTTTTATTCCAAAAAATATAATTATTTCTTTTAGTTTCCATAATAATAGCAGAACTAACGTTTTTAATAATAAAATTTGTGAAGAATCATCTTTAAAATCGGATGTATGAATAATAGTTTAGCTGTTTACGTAGGAAATGTTACATTTAATAAACCCTCAATTGATTATTCAATTAACTTAAATCACTCATGAACGGAGAGAACCAATTACTCTAATTTAAAGAACTGTCACTAAACGACAACAAGAATCAAAGAAACAACACTAAAAAATAATGTGGTTGGGTACCTATGTACCTATATTCATGGCTAAAACCACCCTATTGGGCTAGAAGCTTTATTGATCATTACGATTACAATTGGTTCTTGAGATTACAAAGAATAAATCTCTCATATGGAGAATTATTTATCTCTCACTCAAAACTAACCAAAATATCATCTAAGGTGCTGCACCAACCAACTTGCTTCCTTTTATACTTAACTCCAAAAGCTACCGAGGGTGTTGCAACAACTTAACAACCAAAGACCGCACGCATGCCACCTCATCAACTATTTAACAGAATATACTAATTTTGGCTTCACAAATCTCCATCTTAGTTCTATTCTATTAAAGCTTTACCCAAAACCAGTATCAACAATAAATAGCTTGATTTACAAACTAACACTCCCAATCAAGTTCAATAAATCCTTGAACTTAACTGCTGGTAAAGGCTTTGTAAGCTTATCTACAAGGTTTACTTCAGATAGAATTTTTACAACACTCATCACACTTATACTAGTTTCATCTCTAATAAAGTGCATCCTAACATTAATATGTTTTGTTCTCTCATGATATTTGGTATTCTTACTCAGTTGTGTAGCACTTGAGCTATCACAACTGATAGTGACTGTTTGCTATCCAAAACCCAATTCAAATACTATGACTTTTCACCGTAGTGCTTTCTCTACAGGCTCTATAAATGTAAGATACTCTGCTTCAATTTTAGAAAGAGCTACAACAAACTATAATTATGCTTTCCAACTAATTGCACCACCATATACTATGAACATAAACCAGTGAAAAACCTTCTTTTGTGTAAATCACTTGCACAGTCAGTATCTACATAACCAACAACTTCGCTTGTTCCCCCATCAACTCTTCCATATACAATACCAAATTATATTGTTCCTCTAGGATACCTCAACATCCATTTGACAACATTTCAATGCTCCTTGCCTAGATGTCCCATAAACCTACTAACAACTCTAACCCCATGTGATATATCAGGCCTTGAACAAATCATAGCATAGATAATGCTACCAACTGTATTTGCACATGGGATTTTCTTTATATACTCAATATCCGCATCATCTGTAGGTATTAGAGCTTTGACAACCAGAAATGTACTGATAAAGGTATTGACATAGGCTTTGCATTAATTATTTTAAACCTCTTCAGAATCTTCTTGATATAATCAGCTTGAATATGAAACAAGGTCTTTTAATTCCTAATTCTTACAATCTGCATACTCCAAATCCTAGTTGCAGAGCCTATGTTCTTAATCTCAAACTTATAACTCAATTCATTCTTCAGCTTTTCTATTTCTTCTATTTGCTTATATGCAATAAGCATGTCATCAACATAAAGAAGTAGATATATCCCTCTTCTAGAGAGTAGAGTTTTGAAGTATACACAACTATCATAATGAATTCTAAAATATTTATGAGTGATCATAAATTCATCAAACCTCAAATGCCATTGCTTTAGGGATTGCTTCAAGGCATATAAACTCTTGTTCAGTAAACAAACCATGTTCTCTAATCTTTTCTTTATAAAGCCATCTGGTTGAGCTATATGAATCTCTTCTTCAAGTTTTCCATGCAAAGAGGCAGTCTTAACGTCTATTTGATCTAGTTCTAGATCAATGAATGTTGTGATTGCTAGTAGAACTCTTATAAAGTTATATTTGATTACAGGTGAAAACAATTCATTGAAATCCACTTCTATTTCTATGTAAAATATGTTGCAACCAGCTTAGCCTTATATCTAGGAGGTTTAACACTGGTAATCCATTCTTTAAGCTTGAAGATCCATTTGCACTCCGCCAGCTTCTTATTTAAAGGATTTTTTACCAGATTCTAAATGTTGTCTTTCTTTATTGATATTACTTCTTCCTTAATAGCAGGCAACCATTTGGACTTATCACTACTATTCATGTCCTATTTTTAGCTTTTAGCTTGTATGCTAAATCTTAGTCTTGTCATGACTCAAGCCAGTAATAATCCCAAACAAAGATGATGATCCAACAAGAATATAAAGACCATTTCTCCTAATTCTCTTTATGATGACAATACCATTTTGAAACACTTATATCTCACCATTTTCAGCTTTAATGCTATAGCTTGGCCAAGCTACCATCCCTATAGATATGAGATTTCATTTAAGATCTTGTATATATCTAACTTGTTTTAAGTCCCTGACTACACCATCATACATTTTAATGCTAATAAACCCAATCTCGCTACTTTGCAAGCAAGATTATTACCAAATGAAAACCTCACCACTTTTAATATGTCAAAGGTCTTAAATAATTCTTTATTGGGGCACATTTGAAAAGAACATCCTGAGTCCAAGATCCACTCATCAGTAGCCTAACTTTCTATAGCAACAAGGACAATAACTTTATTAGAGTCACCATCATCTTTAGATGCACTATAGCCTTCCTATTAAAGTCTTGTTGAATTTTTTCAAGGTTTTTTTTTTTCAAAACAGTCTTTAAGGTAGTATCCTTCCTTGCGACAGAAGTAATACTGTCTTTTTTTTTTTCTGATCAGCTTTATCCTTTTGGTTATTGTTCTTTTTCTCCTTATTACATTTCTTTTTTAGTTTCATCTTGGTAACTAAACCCTTTCTAAGGCTCTAATTTGTTCCTTATATTATTTTCTTCAAGTCTTTGGATTCTAGTACATTTTTCACATCCTTTAAGGTGAGTGACTGTCTCATATACAACAAGCTGTTAAAAAAATGCTAATATAAGTCTAGAGGTGCTTTATCTTCATTTTCAAGAACGTATTAACATTTTTAAGATCCAATATCAGCTTGTTGAACTCATCTAGATGATCCTTCATTGTTGTCCCATCTTTAATTGAAAATGCACATCGATTTTTCTTCACATATAATCTATTGGTCAATGGTTTTTTCAAGAACAACTCTTCAAGTTTTGCCTGTAAGCCAGAAGCAGATTTTTCTTTCGCCAATTCTCTCAACATTTCATCTTAAAGGTGCAAGATGATCGTGTTGTGGGTTTTATTATTACTAAATCTCATGTCTCCACTAGAACTTGAAGAGCCTTCTTCCTTCTCTTTGTTGGCTTTTGGATCTTCATCAAAGAGCACTATCAACCCTTTGTTGAATAAAAATTGCACGCATCTTAAGACTCCAAAATTAGAGTCATTCCCACTATTAAATATTTCAAGATCAAATCTAGTACTTTCCATTTAAAGATCAAGAACATAGCACTAAAGCTTTGATACTAGTTTGTTATGATAATCTAGCAATAAACCCTCCATTGTTTAATCAATCAACTCAAACAACTCAAGAAAAGATAGAACCAATTACTCTAGTTTAAAGAACTAGCATTAAAAGAAAGCAAGAATCAAAGAAACAATTGTTGAGTGTTAGAAAGTGTATATTTATAAAGGAGAAAATCATCACTTTACACTCCAAGTTTCACTAACATCCCTACTTTTATGTATTTAAGTCTCTTGTGATTTAATTATGTGTGTTGTATTATAATTAAATATTTTATGTATTTTAGGGGCATCATAGTCATTTCACAATGAATAAGAGATCAGATAGCAAAACAGACATTACTTTTGAACTCATGACAGTCAAAAGCCTTAGGAGGAGTATAAAAGGAAAAATGGCACTGTGCACATGTATGGTACTATTCACATGTACGATATTGTCTATATTACAGTTCACGACATTGTTCACATATATAGAATGATGACGTGGCATTGACCGATGACATGGCATTGACCGATGAGGTGTCATGATCCTATTGGACTAAAATTCTTATGTACTATTGATCGGTGACATGGCAGCATGTTAGTGGACAAAAAATCGTGCGTACGATACATGCATATACATGAAGTTATTTATAACCAAACCACGTCACTATTCAAGCCACCTCACTAATCATACCGCGTCACTATTCAAACTGCGTACTGTTGACATGTGGCGCAATTCTGAGCGTCCAAATTATTTTTAATCTGATGGCCATGATTTACTTAGTGTATCTATAAAAAAGAGACTCCCCCCTGATTTGACACCCTTGAATTCATTTTTTAGTTCCATTTTCTATAATTCATTCTTTATCTTGTATTTTCTATATATTTTAATAAATTCTCATTTTACCCCTAGTTCAATTATGAGTAGCTAATTTTCTTTCAAGCTTGGGTTGAAGATGAAGTCTCAACATGTGCCATGAGCTTTAGTTGGTAAATTTACTTTCTCTTCCCCTCTAATTAATGTGGATGTTTTGAATTTTCGTCGATAGAGAGTAATAATCTTGTCTAAATACCGTACTGGTTTAACCAGCTCCCTAGTACAAGGTTATTACTATTTGACACGATAAACCCTTAACACCATATTTATTAGAGTGTAGTTCATGAGGAGTGGAACCCCCCTCATGATTTAATTGACAATAATAAGGAATATTTAGCCCATAGTGCATGTTAATGCAGATCTAGATACCCAAGTGCTTCAATTTTAATAAATTTTACTTCAATTTATTCCCGCCATTTTATTTAAATTTCACGATAAAATCCAACCATCCACTTAGAAAATTAATTCTACACATAATTAAAATCCACCTCCTAGTGGGATCGACACTCGTTACCATTAATCTACTGTACAATAGATTCGTCCACTTGCGAGTTCAATAAAATTTGCACAACAATAACACTGTAAAATAACATTGTTCAGTATCGATGTACTTACATCCATGGCTAAAAACACTCTATTAAACTTGAAGCTTTATTGATCATTATCACTACAATAGTCATGACCCAACCTAGACTTGACAAGATATTGTCCGCTTTAGGCCTTAATAAGGCCCGCACGGCTTTGTATCTTGGGCGCCCATACACCCCAAAACGCGTCTTACCAATTAAAGTGTAGATCACCCCTTATAAACCCAGCATTTCTCCCATGCTTTGCCGATGTGGGATTCGCCTAGAGTGTTACATACCACTCTGATACCATAATGCCATGACCCAACCTAGACCTGGAAAGATACTGTTTGATTTGGTCCTTAACAAAGCCCCGTACAGTTTTGCTTCTGGGGTGCCCACACCTTAATTAAGAAGACGCGTTTTGGGGTGTATGGGCGCCATAGAAACAAAACCTTACGGGCGTTGTTAAGGTCAAAGCGGATAATATCTTGTCAGGTTTAGGTTGGGTCATGACATTATGGTATCAAAGCGGCTCTGCGTGTTCTCTTGAGCGATGGTGGGGCAAACCTCAGCAAGGATGCTGAGTCCCTAAGGGGGGTGTTTGTAATACCCTAGGCGAATCCTACATCGGCAAAGCATGGGAGAGATGCTGGATTTATAAGGGGTGATCCACACCTTAATTAGGAAGACGCGTTTTGGTGTGTATGGATACCATAGAAATAAAACTGCGTAGGCCATGTTAAGACCCAAAGCGGACAATGTCTTGCCAAGTCTAGGTGGGGTCATGACATTATGGTATCAGAGCGACTCCGCGTGCCCTCTTGAGCGATGGTGGGACAAACCTCAACGACGACACTGAGTCCCTTAGAGGGGTATATGCAACACCCTAGGTAAATCCCACATCGGTAAAGTAGGGGAGAGATGCTGCGTTTATAAGGAGTGATCAACACCTTAATTGGCAAGACTCGTTTTTTAGTGTCCTAGAAACAAAATCGTGCGGGCCTTTTTAAGGCCCAAAGCGGATAATATCTAACTAGGTTTTGGTTTAGTAATGATATTATGGTATCAGAGCGGCTCTGCGTGTCCTCTTGAGTGATGGTGGGGCAAACCTTCGTGAGGACGCTGAATCCCTAAGGGCGGGTGTATATAACACCCTAGACGAATCCCACATCAGTAAAGCACGAGAGAGCTACTTTGTCTATAAGTGATGATCCACACCTTAATTGGCAAGACGCGTTTTGGGGTGTATGAGCTCCCCAGAAACAAAACCTTGTGGGCCTCGTTTGAAATTCTAGTTATGCAACCCAAGAGGGGGAGTGAATTGAGATTTTAAAAATTATTCAATTCTAGAACAAAACTCAATGCAAATCTAAAACTAATTTAAAGCAATAACAAATAAATCAATCACAATATAAAAAGATAAGGGAAGAGAGATTCAAACACAGAGATTTTTACGTGGTTCGGCCAACCTCGCCTACGTCCACGCCTCCAAGCTTTTTAGGCTTGAGGATTTCACTAAGCAAGCCTCCAAGGCTTTAAATGCTTACATTTGACTTCAAATATGTCAATAAACCTTTACAATAAGATATTATCCTCAAACTCTTAACCCAAGTGTATCCCAACACTTACAATCACGCAAAACAAAAATTATAAATTTTGTTCTTCACTCACACAATACTTAAGATTACAAATCAATGCTCAATATTTGAATAAATAAAGCAAGAATGACTTTTATGCCCCATAAAGGTTGTATTCTCGATGATAAGTTCAATGATAGTGTTGTGATTAACCTTTGTTTGAATTTGAATGAGCTTATTTATAGTTGGAGCTGAAAAATAGCCGTTATAAACTGTCTCCCTGTAAACAGATCGCCGTTAACCATTAACGGTTAACCGTTTGTTCTTGTCAAAGTTACCGTTGAGCCAAATTTTAAATTAACGGTTGACCCTTTTTCATTACCCTTTGGCCGTTAAATTCCAGAGATCTACAAAACAAACTCCAGCTATCCCCTCTTTACTAAACGGTTAAAGATTAGCAAGGATTGACATTCTGGATTTTATCGGTTAGCCATTTGGAGTTAACAGTTCGCCGATTATTTCCAATAACCTGCAAAACGAAACAGCCTTATTCATTTCTGCTAACCTGTTAGAGCTTAAGCAATTTTTTCTCTCTGGATTTTATCGGTTAACCGTTTCAAATAAAACGGTTCACCGTTTATTTTTAGATTCACAGTTTTAGCCAATATTACAGGGAATCATTTTTTAATTGAAATTTAACAATTATCCATCTTTTATGAATATAATTGGAATGATTATATAGCTTTTGTTTATTAATGAATAGCTCCAACATTTTAATAAAAGTCATTTATTTTAAAAATTATTCAATTCTAGAACAAAACTCAATGCAAATCTAAAACTAATTTAAAGCAATAACAAATAAATCAATCACAATATAAAAAGATAAGGGAAGAGAGATTCAAACACAGAGATTTTTACGTGGTTCGGCCAACCTCGCCTACGTCCACGCCTCCAAGCTTTTTAGGCTTGAGGATTTCACTAAGCAAGCCTCCAAGGCTTTAAATGCTTACATTTGACTTCAAATATGTCAATAAACCTTTACAATAAGATATTATCCTCAAACTCTTAACCCAAGTGTATCCCAACACTTACAATCACGCAAAACAAAAATTATAAATTTTGTTCTTCACTCACACAATACTTAAGATTACAAATCAATGCTCAATATTTGAATAAATAAAGCAAGAATGACTTTTATGCCCCATAAAGGTTGTATTCTCGATGATAAGTTCAATGATAGTGTTGTGATTAACCTTTGTTTGAATTTGAATGAGCTTATTTATAGTTGGAGCTGAAAAATAGCCGTTATAAACTGTCTCCCTGTAAACAGATCGCCGTTAACCATTAACGGTTAACCGTTTGTTCTTGTCAAAGTTACCGTTGAGCCAAATTTTAAATTAACGGTTGACCCTTTTTCATTACCCTTTGGCCGTTAAATTCCAGAGATCTACAAAACAAACTCCAGCTATCCCCTCTTTACTAAACGGTTAAAGATTAGCAAGGATTGACATTCTGGATTTTATCGGTTAGCCATTTGGAGTTAACAGTTCGCCGATTATTTCCAATAACCTGCAAAACGAAACAGCCTTATTCATTTCTGCTAACCTGTTAGAGCTTAAGCAATTTTTTCTCTCTGGATTTTATCGGTTAACCGTTTCAAATAAAACGGTTCACCGTTTATTTTTAGATTCACAGTTTTAGCCAATATTACAGGGAATCATTTTTTAATTGAAATTTAACAATTATCCATCTTTTATGAATATAATTGGAATGATTATATAGCTTTTGTTTATTAATGAATAGCTCCAACATTTTAATAAAAGTCATTTAAAGTTTGTTATCATCAAAATCAATATTATGAACATATATATGTTAACATTCTCTCCCTTTTTGATGATGACAAACTTCTTTAAATATTTTGCTCCCCCTAAATGTATGGCCAATTTAAAGTTTGTCAAACAGACATATTTTTACCCAATAAAGTATTTAAGGAAATCTATTTCAAAGGTTATACTTATTATTATTTGCTATCTCCCTCTTCATCATTTTATATTCATTATACATTATCATTATTCTCTCCCCCTTCATCATAAAAACAAAAAGGGAGAAAAAAAATACTTAAAGTATAGAATTAAGGAAGAAATTTACCCAGATTAAGCGAGCAAAAATTTTGGCAGAGTTTTCCCATAATATGCATTTCTTTTCACATGACATTTACTTTTCCTATGATTATCTTGATTACAATAATGACATACAACTTGATTGTTAATAGATGTACTCTTCACAAAGTAGTTTTTATAATACTTTTGTTTCAAATTTGGCTTATAACCAAGTCCTCCTTTAACAAACACACATTTTTTAGAGTTAAGCATGTTATCCAACATCTTTTGCCCATTTGTAAATTTTAAAACAATCTTATTTAACTCTTTGCTCTTCTTAAGCATTTCATTTTCATTTTTCAAGTCATCTATGTGTGATTCTAAATGCTCATGTGAAGTGTTAGGTTTCTCATTTGATAATGTAACTCTATCATGCAATGTTTTATTCTTTAATTCTAGGCATGTAACTTTTGCACTTAGAGATTCATTTTTATTTTGGAGCTCTACCATTTTCTTTTTAAGACATACATTCTTTTTACCAATTTTCATCCACTCATTATGCTACTCTTTAAAAGTATCATATAATTCATCATAAGTAGGATCACTTACCTCATTGAGATCATCATCATCTCCCATTGCTATAAGTGCAAGGTTTGACACTTCTTGCGAATCTTCTTCATCGCTATCATCCCAAGTAGCAACCATGACTTTCTTCTTGAGTTTGTTGAGAAGTGGACATTCTGATCTTATATGGCCAGACTTTTTGCATTCATAGCATATGATTACCTCTTTCTTCTCCTTTTGATTCTTGAAGTTTCTAAATTTTCTTTGCTCACCAATTTTCTAGAAAAAATTTCTGAAACTCCTCGCTAGCATGGCCAACTCCTCATCATCTGGTTCACTCTCCCCATCACTCTCATATTTTGAAACTTTGAGAGCAATACTTTTCTTCTTCTCCTCGTGTCCTTTCTCTACTGCTAGGTCTTATTCATATGAAATAAGAGAATCATCAAGAGGTAAAGTATTTAAATTTTTGGCCTCTTCAATAGAAGTTCTTTAAAGTGTCCATTCCTTTGGAAGTGACCTAATGATTTTCTTTACTTTCTCACTATTTGAGAAAATTTTTCCTAGGGCTCCTAGGGTGTTCAATATGTCTGTAAATCTAGTATACATAGAATACACACTCTCACTTTGTTCCATTTAGAATAGTTCATATTATCGAGTGTACCTACTAATTTTAGACTCTTTCACTTGATTCGTCCCTTCATAAACAACTTCAAGTTTGTGCCAAATTTTATTTGCACTTTCACAACTAAACACTCTATGAAACTCTTTCTTATATAGTGCACAAAACAAGACATTCATAGCTTTGAAATTTAGAGAGGCTTTTCTCTTTTCCAATTCATTACATTCTCGTGAGGGTTTTGGAATATCTTCCCCGACTTCATTTTTAGTCAAAGGCATAAATGGATCATCACATACAACTTACCAAATTTCATAATCTAGTGCTTGTAAATAAATTCTCATTCTAGGTTTCCAATATGCGTAGTCATTTCCGTCAAAGAATGGTGGTCTAATTGTCGACTGTCCTTCCCTAAGGGTTGAGTCATTTTGGGTTGCCACAAATCTTTTACTCTAGATGGTTAAGTCCTAACAAGAGAACCAAGCTCTAATACCAAATGAAATTCTAGTTATGCAACCTAAGAAGGGGGTTGAATTGAGATTCTAAAAATTATTGAATTCTCTAACAAAACTTAATGCAAATCTAAAACTAATTTAAAGTGGTAACAAATAAATCAATCACAATATAAAAAGATAAGGGAAGAGAGATTCAAACACAGAGATTTTTACGTGGTTCGGCCAACCTCGCCTACGTCCACGCCTCCAAGCTTTTTAGGCTTGAGGATTTCACTAAGCAAGCCTCCAAGACTTCAAATGCTTACACTTGCCTTCAAATGTGTCAATAAACCTTTACAACAAGAGATTATCCTCAATCGCTTAACCCAAGTGTATCCCAACACTTACAATCACTAAAAAAAAAATTATAAATTTTGTTCTTCACTCACACAACACTTAGGATCACAAATCAATGCTCAATATGTGAATAAATGAAGCAAGAATGAGTTTAATGCTCTATAAACATTGCATTCTCGATTATAAGCTCAATGATAGTGTTGTGATCAACCTTTGTTTGAATTTGAATGAGCTTATTTATAGTTGGAGTTGAAAAATAGCTGTTATAGACTGTCTGACCATAAACGGATCGCCGTTAACCATTAACGATTAATCATTTGTTTTGGTCAAACTTACCGTCGAGCCAAATTTCAAATTAATAGTTGACCGTTTTTCATTACCCCTTTTCCGTTAAATTCTAGAGATTTGCAAAACAAACTCCAACTACCCGTTCTTTACTAAACAATTAAAGATTAACAAGGATTGACATTCTGGAATTTATCGGTTAGCCGTTTGGAGTTAACGGTTTGCCGATTATTTCTAGTAACCTTCAAAACGAAACAGCCTTATCCATTTATACTAACCAGTTAGAGCTTAAGCAACTTTTTCCCTCTGGATTTTATTGGTTAACCGTTTAAAATAAAACAGTTTGCTGTTTATTTCCAAATCCACAGTTTTAGCCAAAATATTGTAGGGAATCATTTTTCAATTGAAATTTAACAATTATCCATCTTTTATGAATATAATTAGAATGATTATATAGCTTTTGTTTATTAATGAATAGCTCCAACATTTTAATCAAAGTCATTGAAAGTTTGTTATCATCAAAATCAATATTATGAACATATACATGTTAACATCGATGAGATACAAAGCGGACAATATTCTTTTAGGTCTAGGTTGGGTCATGACATTATGGTTTCAAAACGGCTCCGCGTGTCCTCTTGAGCGATGGTGGGGCAAATCTCTGCTAGGACGCTGTGTCCCCAAGTGGGGATGTATGTAACACCCTAGGAGAATCCCATACCGGCAAAGTACGAGGGAGATGCAGGGTTTATAAGGAGTGATCCAAACCTTAATTGGGAAGACTCATTTTAGTGTGTATGGGCGGCATAGAAAAAACCATGCAGGCCTTGTTAAGGCCCAAAGTGGATACTATCTTACCAAGTCTAGGTTGGGTCATGACATTATGGTATCAGAGCGGCTCTGTGTGTCCTCTTGAGCAATGGTGGGAGAAATCTCAGCGAGGGCGCTGAATCCTTTAGGGTGTATGTAACACCCTAGGCGAATCCTACATCGGTAAAGAACGGAAGAGATGATAGGTTTATAAGGGGTAATCACCATCTTAATTGGCAAGACGTGTTTTGGGGTGTATAGGCGCCTTAGAAACAAAATCGTGCGGGCCTTTTTAAGGCTCAAAGCGGATAATATCTTTCCAGGTTTAGGTTGGCTCATGACATTAAAATAACACCCTAGGCGAATCCCACATCGACTAAGCACGAGAGAGATGCTAGGTTTATAAGGGGTGATCATCACTTTAATTGGTAAGACGCATTTTGGGGAGTATGGACACTCCGAAAATAAAACCGTGTGGACCTTGGTTAGGCCCAGATTAGAAAATATATTGTCAGGTCTAGGTTGGGTCATAACATTATGGTATGAGAGCGGCTCCACGCGTCCTCGTGATCACCACTTTAATTGGCAAGACACGTTTTGGAGAGTATGGGCGCTCCCGAAACAAAACCGTGCGGGCCTTGGTAAGGCCTAGAGCAAAAAATATCTTACCAGGTCTAGGTTGGGTCATAACATTATGGTATGAGAGCAGCTCTGAGCTTCCTCGTGAGCGATGGTGGGGCAAACCTCAACGAGGAAATTGAGTCCCCAAGGGGTATATAACACCTTTGGCGAATCCCACATCAGCAAAGCACATGAGAGATAGTGGGTTTATAAGGGGTGATCCGTACTTTAATTGGAAAGACGCATTTTGAGGTGTTTGAGCGCCCTAGAAACAAAATAGTGCGGGCCTTCTTAAGGCCCAAAGCGGACAATATCTTGCCAGGTTTTGGTTTAGTCATGACATTATGGTATCAGAGCAGCTCTGCGTGTCCTCTTGAGTGATGGTGGGGCAAACCTCCGTGAGGGCGCTGAGTCCCCAAGGGGGGTGAGTGTAACATAGGCGAATCCTACATCGGCAAAGCACGGGAGAGATACTGGGTTTATAAGTGGTTATTCACACCTTAATTGGCAAGACGCATTTTGGGGTGTATGTGCGCCCTATAAACAAAACCGTGCGGGCCTTATTAAGGTCCAAAGCGGAAAATGTCTTACTAAGTCTAAATTGGGTCATGACAGCAATTGATTCTTGAACTCTCAAAAAAAAAATCTCTCCTATGAAGAACTATCTATCTCTCACTCAAAACTAACCAAAATTATCATTTAAGGTGCTACACCAACCAGCTTGCTTTCGTTTATGCTTAGCTCCAGAAGCTACCAAGGGTGTTGGAACAACTTAACCACCGAAGACCCCGCACATGCCAACTCAATTAGCCACCTTATTAACTATTTAACAAAATATAACTAACTTTAAACAATTTTTTTAAAGTTTTAATTGCATAAAATTTTCAGCATATGAAATACATTGAAAAAAATTGTAACTATCCTAACAAATATTTTATATATTCAAAATTCTAATTTTTAAATTTTATTATTATCTAATTTAACGACCGATAAATTATTTTTATAAATCCGCCACTGCTTACCATAAAATACAATTCACTACATATTTTTCTTAAACAACAAATCAAGAATAGAAATAACCATGTTGTTCGAATCCCCTAAGTTGCCACGCTTCTCCATAAACCAAATGATAGATAGTCCAAAATCATCAATATTACATTTTTTCATAAAACCTCTACAATTGTTTATACAAAAACTCTAGAACCAAATATCCACTCTATGTAACATTCTTATATCCTCCTTTAAAATGTGATCCAACGCTCTTAACTACATCATAACAAAAAGAAAAAGAAAAAAAAAGTCCTACATCACTTCCATTTAACAAGCCACGTCTATTTCAAATAACCAAAATTCAATGTCGTTGAACTACTATTACAACAATTAAAAAAAAAAAACTGCAACGTTTGTTAACAATAAGGTTGACTAACATTTTAATCATCGATTTTTAACTTATTCTCTATGTAAGCCTAGTCTGGTCAAACAAACCAAAACAATTCGAGAAACTTTCTGCCAATCTATGACTTCACCAATTACCAAACAAATTTACCATTAAATTTACCATTGCATTTGTTTCATGAATAATCATTTTTCCTATTGCCTCTCTTCAGCAAGGATCCTATATCTCAGTTCATTTTTTTATAAATATCCACCATAACCACATAATAGCGCAATGCCCTTTTTTTTTTATAGGAATAAATATATGAATTTTGGAAATCCACTTGTTATAAACAATGAAGCCTTTATAATCCATACATAAATATAAATACATTCCTTGTGACACCGTCTCAATTCTTGTGTGTAGCATTCCCTCAATAACGTACCCTTGCCTAGCCAAGCTATATCACTTCCTTAAAGTAACACCTCTTACTACACCATTACAATAATATTTAATCATTTATAGTTAATCAATTATTATACAACAAAATAAGATGCCAGAAACCAAGAACGAGGACCATCTTGCACATTTTCCTCTTCATTATTTGTCAGTGTCTCTACCATAACTGATATAATTTACATAGATAAACAATTTCCTTTATATTAGCAAACACCAACTGCCTCTCCCTCTCCTTTCCATGAATATAGCTTTTTGGGCATTGTGTTGTGCTTAAGACTTAGTTTTAAATTTTAGAACAAACGTGCTAATTTATTAAAGTACAAATTTCTAGAGAACAAGGTACAACCAACACGTATTGCTTATAAAAATAAGAAAAACAAAATTAAATCTATATTAATGTAATTCTAATATAATTAACCACGATTGTAAGCATTAAAACCTCTTTGCTTCAAAATATTAATAGTAAGCATTTTACATATCCATCTTGAAAAAAATAAATCAAAAAGTTAATAATTAAAAATTGGTTGAATGTTGTAATAGTAGTTCAACAGCATTGGTTGAACTAGATTGCTTTTTTTCCTTCTCTCGTTTTCTCTGAAAACCCGAGAATGGAAGATGAATAGAGTCTTTATGACTCTTGTTTCTACCTACTAGTTGGGTTATTTTATTTCAAGTATATTAATTGTTTGCGCAAAATCCAAGTCTCGATGGCTTATTTGAGGCAGTTTCTTTAGATAATATTGCATTAAATAGAGAGGGGGAGCGGTCCCTGAGTAAAGCTTTTGAGATCCAAATGGATACAGAAGAGCTGATTCGCAAGTGTAAAGCCATAACCTTGAAAGGTGGGGAGGAAGGGAAAGTATCCTTCAAAAGCACAATGAAGTCAAAAGGAGAGAAGATAGTTGTAGGCTGTTTAATAGGTAAAGTGCTGACAAGTAGAAATGTTAATAAAAAAGGACTGAAGATAGCAATGCAACAGGCATGGCAAACAATCAAGGAAGTGAAGATTGATGCCATGGGAGAAAATATTTTCATATTTAGATTTGCAGCAGAAACCGACAAGAGGAGAGCAAGTGCAGGTGGCCCCTGGCATTTTAATGGTGCACTTATTATATTTACAGAACCAACCGGTATTGGAGAGGTGTCAAAGCAGTCCTTTACCAATGCATCATTCTGGGTGCAACTAAAAAATGTACCCATTATGTGTATGGATATGGGAACAATTTCAGAGCTGGGAGTAGCCATAGGAAGAGTAGAAGAAGTTTGGATAGATGTAAATGGAGAATGCACTGGAGAAATTATTCGACTTAGAATATCTATTGATATTACTAAGCCTCTAATGACCCTTTTATCGCTCGAACAAGAAGATGGTGAAGAAGATGCTGTCCCAATTACAATCCAATATGAAAAGCTGCCTGATTTTTGCTATTGTTGCGGCTGCATTGGTCATCAGTACAGAGAATGCACAAAGTTTAAAAACCAAGCTAAAGAGGAGTTACTGTATGGGCCATGGATTAAAGCCACAACTATGGTGGACAAACTGAAGCAACACAGGGGCAAAGAAAGATGGAATATAACCACAAACGAGTAAAAAGTAGAATCCTCATCAAATCAAATTCCATTTGGAATTACAGAACTGCAAGGCCAAAATGCTATAGATAGACCGGGTCAAGAAGACGGGTTGAATCCGACCCGAAAATCAAAAGAAGTAGAGATGCATTCAATGCAAGAAGGGGGTTTCTCGAGACTATTAGACAAAAATGGGCAAACACTTGAGGACGTAACTAGTACGAAAAAAATTGCTAGGCAGCAGGAGCTAGAAGAAGGAAAACTGCTGAAGGACAGTCAAAAGCTCAGTGCAGAACAGGAAGAGGAAAATGGAAAAAAAAAGAGGGAAACATGAGCGGGAAAAAATAGAAACCAGGGGGTATTCTCAAAGCATGCCACTGCATCAAGCCTTAGACAAGGCCTCGGCCCATACTGACGTCATGATGGCGGAAGATGTAAATGGACCAGAGCCTCTTAAAGCTAAGCCCAAAGCCAAAAAATGGAAAGCTCAAGCTAGAATTAACTACCCAAGAGTGTTTTCAAAACACGACTCTTTGTTAGTTAAAAGACTAGCAAGCGAAGAAAAGAGGCCAAGCCCAGAAGCTAAAAAGAAGAAGATGGATAGCTCATTTACAAAATCCCCACTTGCATTACCAACAGCAGAGCAAATACTAAAGTGGGAGTTCACAGAATGAGAAGATGAAAGAGAAATGGAAATGGCAGTCGGGAACCTTGAAAGCTTAACGGTGGAGGCTGGTGACCAGCCCCGCCGACAACCATGAGAGTCCTGAGCTGGAATGTTCGGGGTTTGGGGAAGGACCGAACATTCTGTGAAGCAAAAAATGTTCTCCAAAGATACAAACCACAGATAGCTTTCTTTTGTGAGACAAAGTTGGAGCCGAAATGAATGAGAAGAATTAGTGAAAGTTTGAATTTTGAAAACTGCTTTGAAGTTGGTAGAGAAGGTATGGGGGGTGGCCTTGCATTGTTGTGGAGTTCGGAAGTCACAGTACATATTCAGTCATATAGCAAGCACCATATTGACTCAGTGGTGTATGCGGAAAATGGGAGCTATTGGAGGTGCACAGGAGTCTATGGACACCCAGTGGCAGAACAGAAGTATCATACATGGACTCTATTGAAAAGGTTAGCAAGCTTTTCCTCATTGCCATGGTTGTGCTTCGGTGATTTCAATGAAATTTTACTGCCAAACGAAAAAAAAGGAGGGAACAGTAGTGAAATTAAGCTAGTGTATGAGTTTAGAGAGGCAATTAAAGAATGTGACTTGAGGGATATGGGATGGAAGGGGATGCCTTTTACTTGGTCGAATAAGAGATATGAAGCTGGATTAATTGAAGAACGGTTAGACCGGTTCCTGTGCAATAAATCTTGGGGTAGCATTTTTCATGAAAATGCAGCAGAAACAGTGGTAACATGGACGTCAGACCACAACCCAATTCTAATGGATTTTGAGGAAAAGGGCAGAAAAATAAGGTATGAGCGGAGATCACCAGGCGGATTCATTATGAAGACTCTTGGAGCTCTTATGATCAATGCAAGCAAATTGTGAAAAGAGAGTGGTCAGACCAAAGAAGATGGAGTAGTGAAAATGCAATTGAGAATTTTAAGAAAGCAGCAAAAGATTCAATGGCTTATCTAAAGCTGTGGAGTAAGGATGAATTTGGAGGCCGCAAAAAGAAGCTGGAGATGCTGTTGGGAGAACTAAAGAATATGCAATTACAGGGCTTGCAGTATGGGGATGGGAAAAGATTCAAGACATCAAAAGACGAATTGATGGTTTTCTTACTGATGAGGAAATTTACTGGAAACAGAGGTCTAGAACCGATTGGTTAAGAGAGGGGGATAAAAATACGAAAATTTTCCATGCGAAAGCATCTTCTAGAAAGAGGAAAAATAAGATATGGGGGATTTTAAATGAGCAAGATGAATGGACAGAGGAAGCTGCAAATGTAGAAAAAATCTTCTGTGATTACTTTGCAAACCTGTACACATCAACAAAGCCATCACAAAAACAAATTGATACAGCCTTGCAGGGGATGCCAAAGCGAGTGACAGAGGAGATGAATGAGGAGCTAAAACAAACCTTTTTCGGAAGATGAAGTCTCAGCAGCTCTAGCTCAAATATGTCCTACCAAAGTACCAGGCCCGGATGGTCTCCCAGCAACTTTTTTTCAAAAGCACTGGCAATCCGTGAGCAGAGGAGTCTTGACAACCAGCCTGCACATATTAAACGAGGGAGGTACCATAGTTTCAATTAATCATACATATATTGCATTGATTCCAAAAGTTGAGAAGCCTAGGAAAGTAGCTGAATTTCGGCCAATTAGCTTATGTAATGTTATATACAGAATTGTAGCAAAAACAATAGTTAATAGGCTGAAACAAGTTTTGCATAATATTATCTCACCCACTCAAAGTGCATTCATTCCTGAGAGACTCATATTTGATAACATCATTATCGGCTATAAATGCCCTCACAAAATAAGGCATAGTAAACGCAAAAAACATGGTTTAGTAGCATTGAAGTTAGATGTCAGTAAGGCATATGATAGGGTAGAGTGGGATTTCTTAAGGAATACTATGCACAACTTAGGCTTCTCAAGGAAGTGGGTGAAGCTAGTAATAAGATGTGTAACAACCTCCTCTTTTTCCATTTTGATAAATGGGGTAGCTAAAGGCTTGATTTACCCCCAACGAGGATTGAGGCAAGGCTGTCCTCTGTAACCATATTTGTTTATCTTTTGTGCAGAGATTTTTTCCAATTTACTGGCGCAAGCAGAATCAAAGCAACTCATTCATGGATTAAAGTTCAGCAATCAATTATCCATCTCACACCTCCTTTTCGCAGATGACAGCCTCATATTTACAAGGACCACCACTGAAGATTGCATCAACTTGAAAGCCATTTTTGAGTGTTATGCTGTAGCATCAGGCCAAATTTATAATTTTGATAAGTCTTCAATATTCTTTAGCGTAAACACACCTACAACTCAAGTAGCTGCAATAAAAAACATCTTTGATCTTCAAGTTGTTTCCATAAATTATTTTATGTCTTTTCACCAACCATTCCCTACTCTTATCCTAATTTATATTCAAATTACCCTTCTATATATTTTATCTTATATTACAAAAAAGTTGCACTAGATCAGTGTGTTTTACAAGCCACTCAGAGTGAACAATATGTCACTATAGAAATACCCTTTACATATTAAACGAGGGAGGTACCATAGTTTCAATTAATCATACATATATTGCATTGATTCCAAAAGTTGAGAAGCCTAGGAAAGTAGCTGAATTTCGGCCAATTAGCTTATGTAATGTTATATACAGAATTGTAGCAAAAACAATAGTTAATAGGCTGAAACAAGTTTTGCATAATATTATCTCACCCACTCAAAGTGCATTCATTCCTGAGAGACTCATATTTGATAACATCATTATCGGCTATAAATGCCCTCACAAAATAAGGCATAGTAAACGCAAAAAACATGGTTTAGTAGCATTGAAGTTAGATGTCAGTAAGGCATATGATAGGGTAGAGTGGGATTTCTTAAGGAATACTATGCACAACTTAGGCTTCTCAAGGAAGTGGGTGAAGCTAGTAATAAGATGTGTAACAACCTCCTCTTTTTCCATTTTGATAAATGGGGTAGCTAAAGGCTTGATTTACCCCCAACGAGGATTGAGGCAAGGCTGTCCTCTGTAACCATATTTGTTTATCTTTTGTGCAGAGATTTTTTCCAATTTACTGGCGCAAGCAGAATCAAAGCAACTCATTCATGGATTAAAGTTCAGCAATCAATTATCCATCTCACACCTCCTTTTCGCAGATGACAGCCTCATATTTACAAGGACCACCACTGAAGATTGCATCAACTTGAAAGCCATTTTTGAGTGTTATGCTGTAGCATCAGGCCAAATTTATAATTTTGATAAGTCTTCAATATTCTTTAGCGTAAACACACCTACAACTCAAGTAGCTGCAATAAAAAACATCTTTGATCTTCAAGTTGTTTCCATAAATTATTTTATGTCTTTTCACCAACCATTCCCTACTCTTATCCTAATTTATATTCAAATTACCCTTCTATATATTTTATCTTATATTACAAAAAAGTTGCACTAGATCAGTGTGTTTTACAAGCCACTCAGAGTGAACAATATGTCACTATAGAAATACCCTTAGATCTCGTCGCCAACTGGAAACGAGAAGGGTACATGCACCTCCATCTTGGAGGTGTACGCTTAATTCTCACTCTTCATGGCAGAAAAGGCTTACCTGTCACAGCTAGAATTTCTCTCCTAGACACTAGGTTCAAAGAGTACCAACACGCTGTTGTAGGAACTGTTCTGACAACCCTCCATGCTGGTAGTGTCTTATTAACCTTTTACCCCAATTTCAACCTTTCTCTTAAAGACCCTAACCTTCCAGCAACTCTTATGGTCCAAATCCAGCTCCAAGGAGCAGAACAAACACCCACATCAAAGATTGCCACTCTCCATCACCAAATAGTGTATCGATTACAAAATCATGCACTAAATCTTCCCACACCATACACTACTTCTGATGCCTTGATGATATTAGCTGACACAAACACAATTACAACCATCATTCAAATCCCCAAACAAATCCAGAAACAAGAATTGCTCAAACTCATGCCTCTTGAATGGCTAACCAACTATGAGCACTTTCACTAAAATGCTGAACCAATACAAACCACAGCAGCCACATTTGACAGATGACCAGATGGTCAAGTCAAACTGTCTTTTCAAACGCTCCGACACCAAGCCTATTTCAGATAGTACACAGCTTTCCTATACTGCTATGATCACAACAGTTCAAACTGGTCAAGAAAAGAAACTTTCTATTCATGGTTTTTCCTCTGAAGGGTATCCAATATATCCTGGTAAAATCAATGGTCATTTCCTATGGGATGTTCTTGAAGCCCATATGTGCAATCCAGATTGTCTTTGCTTGGATGATACAGATATTGACGAGGAATTGGAAGTTATGCGGAGAAAGAAAAAGAAGAAGAAAAAATCTTCTTATCTACCATCATCTTGCAAATCTTTTCCTCAACAACCTCCACCAGATCCCAAACCTCATGTCCATCTAATGAGATCTTGCCTTATGTTTTCAAGTCACTCCTATGAGGAATCTTTTCCTCCACTTGAAACACAGACAGACACACAAACCCGAGTTACCTCCAAACCCTTTGTCCAATCTCCAACTACAGCCCTTGGGCAACTTGAAGAGCCAAAATAGTATGAAGCTGTTCTAAACTGGCAAACCAAAAACGCCAGTGCTCAGAATCAAACTCTTCAGCAACTTGGTAAGAAAATTGATCGTGTTGCCCGTCAAGTCTCTCAAACTGAAACTAAAGTTGATTCCATCAGCAGTCGTCTTAAGCAGATGTATATACATCTCCAAGATCGGATCTCCGAACTCGACATTGATCTCCAACGAATGATCAACAACCACATTTGGGGTCCAGAGTTCAATAAAAAAGTAGCTGAGATCAGAAAACTCAAAGCTGAATTGTCAAGAATTGATGCTGAAAAGACTCGACCTTCCCTTTTTCCTCAACCACAACCAATATCGGTATCTCCTCCATTCTTTGAATCCTATACACCTTTCTACACACCATCCAGACCTCAGCAACCTGTTTATAATCAGTTCTTTGGGTTCTCACACCTTCAACCACCTTCTCAACCATGGAAACAAATACAACATCAACTTCATTTCCTTCATCATCTTCATCTCATATCTCTCTTTCTTCTACTCTATCTCTTCTTAAATCATGTTCTAAGCACATAGCCTCCAAAATTGAGAATCTTGTGGGTACTTGTATGTGGCGTTGTTATACCAAATCAATGCAGAACTTAATTTGCCTTAGGGACCAGATCTAACTTAGAACAAATCAATATCCCGCATGGTCGGATTTCCAGCCGATATACACTTATCCATTTAATACCAAATTTGAAATCATAGTTGAAAATAGTTTTTCACGATACCACCCGAAAACTCGACACTCAGGGCCTTCAAAGAGGGTGAACGTTGTGAGAAAATACTGTCATTTTATAAAATCGGTTTTGGGGGATAAAAATAGGACATTTCTGATGCACATGATCCTTAGGCTTAAGGCAAGTGTAGAGCATATTCAGTGTAGAAAATATGGAGGTGAGCGTATCATTATTAATGTAAATAATTGCTTTGATTCCTAGAAGAGAGAGAGAGTTTTAGGGAAACATAATGGATAGAACTGAATTTTTTATTTCTTGATGAGCTCCCCTACAAATAAAGCCGAAGGTGCTATTTATAGAAAATCATTGAGAACAGGACCACTCGAATGATTCTAAAGCAAAACACACCAATAAAGACATTTACAAAAGTAAAGCACGCCGATAAGGACTGTTACAAAAGGAAAGCATACCAACAAGGACTTTAACAAAAGTAAAGCACACCGACAAGGACTTTAACAAAAGCAAAGCACACCGACAAGGACTTTAACAAAAGTAAAGCACACCGACAAGGACTTTAACAAAGACAAACGGGAGTCACATGGATAGGTGTATCAAAAGCTTGTGCATAAGTCGTTATCATGGAGTGGATGGATAACGAGATGGTAACATGTCTCCTGTGGCTTTTTCATATTGTCGTTTGTGCTGACGGATTTGGCGTTGGTCGAGGTATACCTCAGTTTGCTAGTATTTTGCTTCAACGGCTTCAGTCATGTGCTGAGATGTAGATGCAGCAGGAGAGTTTGGAGTGGTGACAATATAATGGGGATTTTCAGTATGGAGAAGGCACTGAAAGTCTTCCTATGGATCCTGAGCATCTTGGAATAAGACATTGCTGTAGTCAGGACATTGTTCCATGACAAGGATACCGTGAGGGCTTGAACTTGAACCTGGAGTACATCCTTGTGTTTTGGGAATAATCTCAAGAGTATGAGATGGTACAATAGAGGTGTGGTGAATGTTTGGGGCCGAGGAAGGAACATTATTTAGTTCCATAAGGTAGGCTTTGAGAACTGAAGTAACGGATGTGTCATGAATGATGGTATATGGATGAGGATAAGTTCTCCATTCATATGCCATGTCTTGTGTCCAGTAGTCCCGCGTTTCTGGATGTTGGAAGTAAGGCCTGTGGACAATGAAGACTGCAGTCCACATGTTAGCTTCTTGGTTTGGCATGTTGTCTATTCTATGAAAGTAATCAAATGCTAGAGTTGTTTACGCCACCAAGTGAGTGGGAAATACCATTCAAGGAGAGTCCAGAGGAGGTCTGGTGAGAACTTAGGAGTGGTAAGGTGAGTGAGGACTAGTTTGATGGGAAAAACCAACTTTGTGGCATACAAGATGGTGAGACACCACATATACCAAAGTTCATCGTCACAGATGGACAGAGAGGAGAGAGTGAGGCCTATGAGAAACAGGTGCTCCATACAAAGATTAGGAAAACGGTAGGGTTTTTTGGTTTGAACATTAAAGAAGAACCTGTAAAGGAATTTCTTTGCAAAATCCTGTAGCTGGTAGGCCGATTAGAAAGAAATGTTCATGGGAAAGTGTCTCTGGATGAGAGCTTTGAAAGGAAGTTGGCGATTCATAGCTATGACTGGAATGGTTTAGATTGAGGAAATGAGTGAGGGTTTATTTTATAGCTAGACGTGTGAGGAAATTGGGAATGAGGTTTTGGTTGCCTTTTATGTGTTGAACAGTGAAGTCATACTTAGCAAACCGGGTTTTGAGATTGAGCAGTTGCTTGTCAGGGAGCAACTTGTTTTTGAAGTCAAAAATTCTAGGAAAAGAAGAATTATCCATGGTGATAAGAAATGTGTGGCTGATTAGATGAAATTTGAATTTTTAAATGCCATACTTGACTGCCAAGATTTCTTTATAGATCACATGGTAGTTCATTTCAGAGTCTTTAAATTGACCGTTTGCATGTGCATAGAAATGACGCATGCCATTGATTTCTTTGAGAAGAATGGCACTCCAGTAATCGTCGCTGGCATCAGTCTGGAGGATGCGGTGTCCATTTGTGGGAATCCTGAGAGGAAGAGGGGATTGTGCAATCACCTTTAGCTGCTTGACAGCTTCTGTCTGAGCAGGGCCCCATGGAGGGCACTGTTGTTTGAGCATGCGTGACAGTTGGCTTGTGTGAATTGTAACTTTTGGGATGAAATCACGGACATAATTAACAATCCTGAGGAATTATTGGATCTGCTTCCTGTTGAGATGTGTGTCCGGAAACTTTAATAATTCAATTGCAATGTGTGGACCAGGCTGATATTGGTCGTCTTTAATTACCATGCCAAGAAAGTCAATTGATTCCTTTCCTATGCTGCTTTTCTTTTCGGAAAGCATGATGCCATGTGCCTGCACAATGTGAAAGAAATCCAAAAGGAGCTTCTGGTGGCTCTCATGGTCAGAGGAAAACAAAAAAATATCATCAATGTAGACTAATGCATGATGAAGAATAAGACTAAAAATTTTTGTCATGGCTTTTTGAAATAAGGAGGGAGCGACTTTAAGTCCAAAAGGCATAACAATCCATTGATAATGGGCATCAGAGATGCATAAGGTAGTTTTGTGACGGTCAACTGGTGAAATACCAAGTTGCCAAAAACCAGCTTTTAAATCGAACTTAGAGAAGATACGAGGCCCTTGAAGATGGACAAACAGGGTCTGGATTTTTGGAAGGGGAAACTTATCATCTTTAAGAAAAGAATTAAGTGGCTGGTAATCAATAACTAATCTCTTTTTCCATGAACTAATTCATATCTATTTTCAACATAAAAGGCTTGACAAGCCCAATCTGAATCAGTAAACTCAATAAGGCCTTGTTGGAGTAACTGAGAGCATTCTTGCTTGGCAAGCAGGAGATCTAAAGGACACATACCCGGGTGTGATGCTTTTGTGGGGTTTATGTCTTCATTGAGTTTGAAGGGAAGGTAAATGAAGAATTGTTCATTTTTCCAAAGAGGGGAAGGATGGTGGAACTGTGAATGGTTTTCTGGACAGAATTCTAAGAACTTTTGTGAGATAAGACTGTATGGAGATGGTGTTTCTGAAAGGGCATACAAATGGAGAGTATCTGTATAGGGTAAGAACATTTGTTTGTAGGGAACTCCAGAACTGGTGAGGAAAAGGTTTTTAACCAAATGAAGAATGTCAAAACCTATGAGTAAATCTTTATCTGGGAGTTTGGAGGCTACAATCTTTTTCCAAATTATACAATTCGGAAAGAATTGAATACCAATGGGTTTTTTGGTAATCAAAGTTGTTTTAAAAGTTTCACCATTAACTGCTCTGAAAAGTTTGGAATGGTGTTCCCAACAGTCTAATGGAAGAACATAAGGATCAATCATACTGGTGTCTGCACCAGTGTCAATAAACCCGATAACAGGAACATGTTTATGGAATTTAGAAGGAAGAATGGACATCTTGAGAGAAGGTCTAGGAATGGTGGAAACATGGTTGACAGTTTGAACTATAGAAATGTCGGAAATATTTTCAAAATCAGAGGATTCTGCTATGAGGAAAGCAGTTTGGTCATCTTGAGCTGATTGTTCTGAAAAATTTGATTCAACATCCTCATTCTCAAATAATAGAGAAAAATGTTGAAGATGTTGGATAAGACGAACAGCCTTGACAGATTTATGGGGACAATTTCGGGCAAAGTGACCGCGTTTCTTGCAGACGAAACAATGGTTGGATTTTTTCTTTCGGTTTTGAGAAACATCTTTCTTTTTGAAATACCGAAAAGGTTTTTTGGAGGATGATTTCTTGTGGAAGTGTTTTTGGAAATGTCATTTCTTTGTGGTTGGACAAACACATTTCTTTTCATCCTTACACTCGATTTTGAGATAAGGTTTGTGACAAGCCTGAGAAAATGATTTTTTGTCTTCCATGAGATCTTTGAAGAATTTTTTTTGCTCACAGATTTTATCAAGAGATAGCATGGCCATTTGAAAAATCTTTCCCAAAGAGATATCAGCTATGCTCAGATTAGTTACTGTAAGTTTTTCTTGAAGATCTGGTTGTAATTCAGGAGGAAGAGAGGCTATGAAGACATGTTTAAGAGATGGCTCATTGAATCCATTCAGCTTGTAAAATAGAAGGTGTCTTTGGAGAAAACAAAACTTCATCTGGTGATATTCTTTTCTGTCTGCATCAGTGGAATAGTTTTTTCACCAATGAATTATTCATGAATAAGATTAAGATTAAGTGCAGTTCCAATTGGGGATTCCATGAATTGGATATGTTGGTATTCACCTAAGCTTTCTAGCCAGTCTCGTAGAGAACCCGTGGATTGGGCCATGAATTCACGAAGAACGGCTTGGACTTGAGCATTAGGTTTGGTACCTTGGAGATCAATCCATGCAGCAAATTCTTGGAGTCTGGTAGACCATTTGTGACGAGGAAGGTCATCAAATGTAAACCAAGATGCTGAAGATAGTTTTGTTGAGTGTTCATGGACTGGTGGTGGCATTGGGTCTGTTTGAGATGTTTGATAAGAAGGATGATCTTCAACAATCGGTGTTGAAGTAGAAGCACTTGGATCTATAGTTTTAGTGGCCATTAATATGCCTGTAATGTCAGCATATTCGGATTCAGAGTCAGTTGAGGTTTCGTCTGTGGTTATGGAGAAGTGTGAAGAAGACGAGTTGGACTCACATGGGTTTGACTCATCGACTGTTTCTGGCTCAGAGGAGTCAGAAGAGTGATGTTGGATAGTATGATAATGATACTGATCCATCGGGTCTTTGTCTTTCTTAAGAGGCTCAGGAATATCATGTGGTAAATCTTATGGAGGTATGGTGGAGGTAGAGGAAGATGAAGGGACCTTTGGCTTTGGTTCTGAAATTTTGACCTTGGATTTTAATTTTCTAGGTGAAGATGGTTGAGGAGTTGGTTGAAGGTGCGAGAACCCAAAGAACTGATTATAAACAGGTTGTTGAGGTCTGGATGGTGTGTAGAAAGGAGTATAGGTTTCAAAGAATGGAGGAGATATCGGTGTTGGTTGTGGTTGAGGAAAAAGGGAAGGTCGAGTCTTTCAGCATCAATTCTCGACAATTCAGCTTTGAGTTTTCTGATCTCAGCTTGTTTTTTATTGAACTCTGGACCCTAAATGTGGTTGTTGATCATTCGTCGGAGATCGGTGTCGAGTTTGGAGATCCGATCTTGGAGATGTATATACATCTTATCAAGACAACTGCTGATGGAATCAACTTTAGTTTCAGTCCGAGAGACTTGACTGGCAACACGATCAATTTTCTTACCAGGTTGCTGAAGAGTTTGATTCTGAGCACTGGCGTTTTTGGTTTGCCAGTTTAGAACAGCTTCATATTGTTTTGGCTATTTAGGTTACCCAGAGGCTGTAACTGGAGATTGGACAAAATGTTTGGATGTAACTCGGGTTTGTGTGTCTGTCTGTTTTTCAAGCGGAGGAAATGATTCCTCACAGGAGTGGCTTGAAAACATAAGGCAAGATCTGATTGGATGGGCAGGAGGTTTGGGATCTGGTGGAGGTTATGAAGGAAAAGATTTGCAAGATGATGGTGGATAAGAAGATTTTTTCTTCTTCTTTTTCTTTCTCTGCATAACTTCAAATTCCTCGTCAATATCTGTATCATCCAAGCAAGGACAATCCGGATTGCACATATGGGCTTCAGGAATATCCCATAGGAAATGACCATTGATTTTACCGGGATATACTGGATACCCTTCAGAGGAAAAACCATGAATAGGAAGTTTCTTTCTTGACCAGTTTGAACTGCTGTGATCATAGCAGTATAGGAAAGTTGTGTACTGTCTGAAACAGGCTTGGTGTCAAGAGTTTGAAAAGACAGTTTGACTTGACCATCTGGTCGTCTGTCAAATGTGGCTTCTATGGTTTGTATTGGTTCAGCATTTTGGTGAAAGTGCTCATAGTTGGTTAGCCATTCAAGAGGCATGAGTTTGAGCAATTCTTGTTTTTGGATTTGTTTGGGGATTTGAATGATAATTGGAATTGTGTCTGTGTCAGCTAATATCATCAAGGCATCAGAAGTAATGTATGGTGTGGGAAGATCTAGTGCATGATTTTGTAATCGATACACTATTTGGTGAGGGAGAGTGGCAATCTTTGATGTGGGTGTTTGTTCTACTCCTTGGAGTTGGATCTGGACCTTAAGAGTTGTTGGAAGGTTAGGGTCTTCAAGAGAGAGGTTGAAATTGGGGTAAAAGGTTAATAAGACACTACCAGCATGGAGGGCTGTCAGAAGGGTTCCTACAACAGCGTGTTGGTACTCTTTGAACCTAGTGTCTAGAAGAGAAATTCTAGCTGTGACAGGTAAGCCTTTTCTGCCATGAAGAGTGAGAATTAAGCGTACACCTCCAAGATGGAGGTGCGTGTACCCTTCTCCTTTCCAGTTGGCGACGAGATCTGAGGGTATTTCCATAGTGACATATTGTTCACTCTGAGAGGCTTGTAAAGCACACTGATCTAGTCTTGATAACTGGATGTATTCTTTTGGGATTGGTCTTTTAGTAGAAATCAAAGTTCGGATACTTCTTGTGAAAGAAGTTTTTTTTTCTGTAGAGATTGTAAGGACACGTGATGGAAAACTGGGACTCATTGATTTGAGCAGATTCTAAAATATAGGAATATTCGACAAGGTTCTCAATTTTGGAGGCTTAGAACATGATTTGGGAAGAGATAAAGTAGAAGATAGAGAGATATGGTATAAAGATGATGAAGGAAATGAAGTTGATGTTGTATTTGTTTCCATTGTTGAGGAGGTCTTCTTCTAGGAGATCAAATAAGATTATTCAAATTACTAATGATACCACCTCGGCAAGAAGTGTGGCTCTGATACCAGTGGGTAGTTGTACGTGGCGTTGTTATACCAGATCAATGCAGAACTTAATCCTGATACTAGTGGGTAATTGTACGTGGCGTTGTTTTACCAGATTCATGCAGAACTTAATCTGCCTTAGGGACAGTTTTAGGGAACAGATCTGACTTGGAACATATCACGTCTCGTATCCCGCACAATCAGGTTTCCAGCCGATATACACTTATCCATTTAATACCAAATCCGAAATCACAGTTGAAAATAATTTTTCACGATACCACCCGAAAACTCGACACTCAGGGCCTTCAAAGAGGGTGAACGTTGTGAGAAAATACAGTCAGTTTATAAAATCGATTTTGGAGGATAAAAACAGGACCTTTCTGATGCATAGGATCCTTAGGCTTAAGGCAAGTGCAGAGCGTACTCAGTGTAGAAAATTTAGAGGTGAGCATATCATTATTAATCTAATTAATTGCTTTGATTCCTAGAAGAGAGAGAGAGGTTTAGGGAAACATAATGTATAGAACTGGATTTTTTATTTCTTTATGAGCTCCCTTACAACTAAAGCCGAAGGTGCTATTTATAGAAAATCATTGACAACAGGACCTCTCAAATGATTCTCAAGCAAAGCACACCAATAAAGACATTTACAAAAGTAAAGCACGCCGATAGGGACTGTTACAAAAGGAAAGCATACCGACAGGGACTTTAACAAAAGTAAAGCACACCGACAAGGACTTTAACAAAAGTAAAGCACACTGACAAGGACTTTAACAAAAGTAAAGCACACCGACAAGGACTTTAACAAAAGACAAACGGGAGTCACATGGATAGGTGTATCAAAAGCTTGTGCATAAGTCATTATCATGGAGTGGATGGATAATGAGACGGTGCCACGTCGCCTGTGGCTATTTCATATTGTCGTTTGTGCCGACGGATTTGGCGTTGGTCGAGGTATACCTCAGCTTGCTGGTATTTTGCTTCAACAGCATCAGTCATGTGCTGAGATGTAGATGCAGCAGGATAGTCTGGAGTGGTGGTGATAGTGTAACGGGAATTTTCAGTATGGAGAAGGGACTGAAAGTCTTCCCATGGATCCTGAGCATCTTGGAATAAGATATTGGTGTAGTCAGGACATTGTTCCATGACAAGGATACCGTGAGGGCTTGAACTTGAACCCGGAGTACATCCTTGTGTTTTGGGAATAATCTCAAGAGTATGAGATGGTCCAATAGAGGTGTGGTGAATGTCTGTGGCCGTGGAAGGAATATTGTTTAGTTCCATAACGTAGGCTTTGAGAATTGAAGTAACGGATGTGTCATGAATGAGGGTATATGGATGAAGATAAGTTCTCCATTCATATGCCATGTCTTGTGTCCAGTAGTCCCGCGTTTCTGGATGTTGGAAGTAAGGCCTGTGGACAATGAAGACTGCAGTCCACATGTTAGCTTCTTGGTCTAGCATGTTGTCTATTCCATGAAAAGTAATCAACTGCTAGAGTTGTTTACGCCACCAAGTGAGTGGGGAATACCATTCAAGGAGAGTCTAGAGGAGGTCTGGTGAGAACTCAGGAGTGGTAAGGTGAGTGAGGACTGGTTTGATGTGAAGAACCAACTTTGTGGCATACAAGGTGGTGAGACACCACATATACCAAAGTTCATCGTCACAGATGGACAGGGAGGAGAGAGTGAGGCCTATGATAAACAGGTGCTCCATACAAAGATTAGGAAAACGGTCGGGTTTTTTGGTTTGAACATTAAAGAAGAACCTGTAAAGGAATTTCTTTGCAAAATCCTGTAGCTGGTAGGCCGATTGGAAAGAAATGTTCATGGGAAAGTGTCTCTGGGTGAGAGCTTTGAAAGAAAGTTGGTGATTCATAGCTATGACTGGAATGGTTTGGATTGAAGAAATGAGTGAGGGTTTATTTATAGCTGGACGTGTGAGGAAATCGGGAATGAGGTTAAACAGGTGCTCCATACAAAGATTAGGAAAACGGTAGGGTTTTTTGGTTTGAACATTAAAGAAGAACCTGTAAAGGAATTTCTTTGCAAAATCCTGTAGCTGGTAGGCCGATTAGAAAGAAATGTTCATGGGAAAGTGTCTCTGGATGAGAGCTTTGAAAGGAAGTTGGCGATTCATAGCTATGACTGGAATGGTTTAGATTGAGGAAATGAGTGAGGGTTTATTTTATAGCTAGACGTGTGAGGAAATTGGGAATGAGGTTTTGGTTGCCTTTTATGTGTTGAACAGTGAAGTCATACTTAGCAAACCGGGTTTTGAGATTGAGCAGTTGCTTGTCAGGGAGCAACTTGTTTTTGAAGTCAAAAATTCTAGGAAAAGAAGAATTATCCATGGTGATAAGAAATGTGTGGCTGATTAGATGAAATTTGAATTTTTAAATGCCATACTTGACTGCCAAGATTTCTTTATAGATCACATGGTAGTTCATTTCAGAGTCTTTAAATTGACCGTTTGCATGTGCATAGAAATGACGCATGCCATTGATTTCTTTGAGAAGAATGGCACTCCAGTAATCGTCGCTGGCATCAGTCTGGAGGATGCGGTGTCCATTTGTGGGAATCCTGAGAGGAAGAGGGGATTGTGCAATCACCTTTAGCTGCTTGACAGCTTCTGTCTGAGCAGGGCCCCATGGAGGGCACTGTTGTTTGAGCATGCGTGACAGTTGGCTTGTGTGAATTGTAACTTTTGGGATGAAATCACGGACATAATTAACAATCCTGAGGAATTATTGGATCTGCTTCCTGTTGAGATGTGTGTCCGGAAACTTTAATAATTCAATTGCAATGTGTGGACCAGGCTGATATTGGTCGTCTTTAATTACCATGCCAAGAAAGTCAATTGATTCCTTTCCTATGCTGCTTTTCTTTTCGGAAAGCATGATGCCATGTGCCTGCACAATGTGAAAGAAATCCAAAAGGAGCTTCTGGTGGCTCTCATGGTCAGAGGAAAACAAAAAAATATCATCAATGTAGACTAATGCATGATGAAGAATAAGACTAAAAATTTTTGTCATGGCTTTTTGAAATAAGGAGGGAGCGACTTTAAGTCCAAAAGGCATAACAATCCATTGATAATGGGCATCAGAGATGCATAAGGTAGTATTTTTGTCATGGCTTTTTGAAATAAGGAGGGAGCGACTTTAAGTCCAAAAGGCATAACAGTCCATTGATAATGGGCATCAGGGATGCAGAAGGCAATTTTGTGATGGTCAACTGGTGAAATACCAAGTTGCCAAAAACCAGCTTTTAAATCGAACTTAGAGAAGATACGAGCCCCTTGAAGATGGACAAACAGGGTCTGGATTTTTGGAAGGGGAAACTTATCATCTTTAAGAAAAGAATTAAGTTGCTGGTAATCTATAACTAATCTCTTTTTTCCACGAACTAATTCAGATCGTTTTTCAACATAAAAGGCTTGACAAGCCCAATCTGAATCAGTGAACTCAATAAGGCCTTGTTGGAGTAACTGAGAGCATTCTTGCTTGGCAAGCAAGAGATCTGAAGGAGATATACCCGGGTGTGATGCTTTTGTGGGGTTTATGTCTTCATTGAGTTTGAAGGGAAGGTGAATGAAGAATTGTTCATTTTTCCAAAGAGGTGAAAGATGGTGGAACTGTGAATTGTTTTCTGGACAAAATTCTAAGAACTTTTGTGAGATAAGACTGTATGGAGATGGTGTTTCTGAAAGGGCAAACAGATGGAGATTATATGTATAGGGTAAGAACATTTGTTTGTAGTGAACTCCAGAACTGGTGAGGAAAAGGTTTTTAACCAAATGAAGAATGTCAAAACCTATGAGTAAATCTTTATCTGGGAGTTTGGAGGCTACAATCTTTTTCTAAATTATACAATTCGGAAAGAATTGAATACCAATGAGTTTTTTGGTAATCAAAGTTGTTTTAAAAGTTTCACCATTAACTGCTCTGAAAAGTTTGAAATGGTGTTCCCAACAGTCTGATGGAAGAACAGAAAGATCAATCATACTGGTGTCTGCTCCAGTGTCAATAAACCCGATAACAGGAACAAGTTTATGGAATTTAGAAGGAAGAATTGACATCTTGAGAGTAGGTCTAGGAATGGTGGAAACATGGTTGACAGTTTGAACTGTAGAGATGACGGAAATATCTTCAGAATCAGAGGATTCTGCTATGAGGAAAGCAGTTTGGGCATCTTGAGCTGACTGTTCTGAAAAATTTAATTCGACATCCTCATTCTCAGATAACAGAGAAGAATTTTGAAGATGTTGGATAAGATGAACAACTTTGACAGATTTATGGGGACAATTTCGGGCAAAGTGACCGCGTTTCTTGCAAACGAAACAACGGTTGGATTTTTTCTTTCAGTATTAAGAAACATCTTTCTTTTTGAAATACCGAAAAAGTTTTTTGGATGATGATTTCTTGTGGAAGTGTTTCTGGAAATGTCGTTTCTTTGTGGTTGGACAAACACATTTCTTTTCATCCTTACACTCGATTTTGAGATAAGGTTTGTGACAAGCCTGAGAAAAGGATTTTTGGTCTTCCATGAGATCTTTGAAGAATTCTTTTTGCTCACAAGTTTTATCAAGAGATAGCATGGCCATTTGAAAAAATTTTCCCAAAGAGATATCTGCTATGCTCAAATTAGTTGTTGTAAGTTTTCTTTAAAGATCTTGTTGTAATTCAGGAGTAAGAGAGGCTATGAAGACATGTTTAAGAGATGGCTCATTAAATCCATTCAGCTTGTAAAATAGAATACTCATTCTTTTGTAATGAGCATCTAGAATGTGTCTTTTGAGAGAACAACACTTCATTTGGTGATATTCTTTTCTGTCTGCATCAGTGGAAGCAGTTTTTTCACTAATGAATTGTTCATGAATAAGATTGAGTGTAGTTCCAATTGGGGATTCCATGAATTGGATCTGTTGGTATTCACCTAAGCTTTCTAGCCAGTCTCGTAGAGAACCCGTGGATCGGGCCATGAATTCACGAAGAACGGCTTGGGGTTGAGCATTAGGTTTGGTACCTTGGAGATCAATCCATGCAGCAAATTCTTGGAGTCTGGCAGACCATTTGTGACGAGGAAGATCATCAAATGTAAACCAAGATGCTGAATATGGTTTTGTTAAGTGTTCATGGACCAGTGGTGGCATTGGGTCTGTTTGAGATGTTTGATAAGAAGGATGATCTTCAACAATAGGTGTTGAAGTAGAAGCACTTGGATCTGCAGCTTTAGTGGCCATTAATATGCCTGTAATGTCAGCATATTCGGACTCAGAGTCAGTTGAGGTTTCGTCTGAGGTTGTGGAGGAGTGTGAAGAAGATGAGTTGGACTCAGATGGGTTTGACTTATCGACTGTTTCTATATCAGAGGAGTCAGAAGAGTGGTGCTGGACAGTATGATAATGATACTGATCTCAGCTTCTTTTTTATTGAACTCTGGACCCCAAATGCGGTTGTTGATCATTCGTCGGAGATCAGTGTCGAGTTTGGAGATCCGATATTGGAGACGTTCATACATCTGATCAAGACGACTGCTGATTGAAGCAAATTTAATTTCAGTCTGAGAGACTTGACTGGCAACATGATCAATTTTCTTACCGAGTTGCTGAAGAGTTTGATTCTGAGCACTGGCTTTTTTGGTTTGCCAGTTTAAAACAGCTTCATACTGTTTTGCCACTTCAGGTTGTCCAGAGGCTGTAATTGAAGATTGGACAAAAGGTTTGGTTGTAACTCAGGTTTGTGTGTCTGTCTGTTTTTCAAGCGGAGGATATGATTCCTCATAGGAGTGGCTTGAAAACATAAGGCAAGATCTGATTGGATGGACAGGAGGTTTGGGATCTGGTGGAGGTTGTGGAGGAAAATATTTGCAAGATGATGGTGGATAAGAAGATTTTTTCTTCTTCTTTTTCTTTCTCCGCATAACTTCCAATTCCTCGTCAATATCTGTATCATCGAAGCAAGGACAATCCGGATTGCACATATGGGCTTCAAAAACATCCCATAGGAAATGACCACTGATTTTACGGGGATATACCGGATATCCTTCGGAGGAAAAACCATGAATAAGAAGTTTCTTTTCTTGACCAGTTTGAACTGCCGTGATCATAACAGTATAGGAAAGTTGTGGACTGTCTGAAACAAGCTTGGTGTCAGGAGTTTGAAAAGACAGTTTGACTTGACCATTTGGTCGTCTGTCAAATATGGCTTCTGTGGTTTGTTTTGGTTCAGCATTTTGGTGAAAGTGTTCATAGTTGGTTAGCCATTCAAGAGGCATGAGTTTGAGCAATTCTTGTTTCTGGATTTGTTTGGGGATTTGAATGATAGTTGGAATTGTGTCTGTGTCAGCTAATATCATCAAGGCATTAGAAGTAGTGTATGGTGTGGGAAGATCTAGTGCATGATTTTGTAATCGATACATTATTTGGTGATGGAGAGTGGCAATCTTTGATGTGGGTGTTTGTTCTGCTCCTTGGAGCTGGATCTGGACCTTAAGAGTTGTTGGAAGGTTAGGGTCTTCAAGAGAGAGGTTGAAATCGGGGTAAAAGGTTAATAAGACACTACCAACATGGAGGGTTGTCATAACGGTTCCTACAACTGCGTGTTGGTACTCTTTGAACTTAATGTCTAGGAGAGAAATTCTAGCTGTGACAGGTAAGCCTTTTCTGCCATGAAGAGTGAGAATTAAGCATACACCTCCAAGATGGAGGTGCGTGTACCCTTCTCGTTTCCAGTTGGTGACGATATCTGAGGTTATTTCCATAGTGACATATTGTTCACTCTGAGAGGCTTGTAAAGCACACTGATCTAGTCTTGATGACTGGATGTATTCTTTTAAGATTGGTCTTTTAGTAGGTATCAAAGTTCGGATACTTCTAGTGAAAGAAGTTTTCTGTCTGTAGAGATTGTAACGACTCATGATGGGAAACTGGAACTCATTGATTTGAGTAGATTTTGGAATATAGGAATATTCGACAAGATTCTCAATTTTGGAGGCTATGTGCTTAGAACATGATTTGGGAAGAGATAGAGTAGAAGAATGAGAGATATGGGATGAAGATGATGAAGGAAATGAAGTTGATGTTGTATTTGTTTGCATGGTTGAGGAGGTCTTCTTCTAGGAGATCAAATAAGATTAGTCAAATTACTAATGAGTGAGGATTTATTTATAGCTGGACGTGTGAGGAAATCGGGAATGAGGTTTTGGTTGCCTTTTATGTGTTGAACAGTGAAGTCATAGTTAGCAAACCAGGTTTTGAGATTGAGCAGTTGCTTGTTGTTGTGCAAATTTTATTGAACTCGCAAGCGTACGAATCTATTGTAGAATAGTCTAATGGTGACGAGTGTCGATCCCACGAGGAGGTGGATTTTAATTATATGTAGAATTAATTTTGTATGAGGTGGTTGGATTTGTGGTGGAAGTGATTCAGATTATCCTAAAAATTGGAATTGAAATGGCGAGAAGAAATTAAAGTGTAAATCTATTAAATTGACGTACTTGGGTATCTGGATCCGTATCAACATGCATCATGGGTTAAGTATTCCTTATTAATACCAATTAAATCATGAGGGGGGAATACACACCTCATGAACCACACTCTAATCAATATGGTGCTAAGGACTTATCGTGCCAAATAATAATAACCTTGTACTAGGGAGCCGGTGTAACTAAGGCAGTATCTAGACAAGATTATTATTATTTGTCGACGAAAAATCAAATCATCCACAAAAATTAGAGGGGAAAAAATAAATTTACCAATTAAAGCTCATGACACATGTTGACACACAGCTTCAAAGAAAATTAGCTACTCATAATTGAACTAGGGGTAAAAAGAGAATTTATTGAAATACGTAAAAAATACAAGATGAAAAGAGAATTACAGATAATAGAGTCCAAAAATGGATTCAAAGCTATCAAATTAGGGGGGAGGTCCCTTTTTTATAGATACATTGAATAAATTATGGCCATAGGATTAAAAACAGTTTGGACGCTCAGGATTGCACCACATCATTAGTCAACAGTATGCGTGAATAGTACGCGGTTTGACCACGTGGATGAACAGTAAAATGGTTTGACCCGGGTTGAACAGTAACGCGGTTTGGTTGAAAATAATCTTGTGTGATGCATGTACCGTACGCGAGATTTTTGGTCTACTGATATGCTGCCACGTCACCATCAACAGTACATAAGAATTTTAGTCCAACAGGATCGTGACGCCTCATCAGTCAATGCCACATCATTGGTCAATGCCACGTCATCGATCCGTCTATATGAACAGTGTCATGAACAGTAACGTAGACAGTACCGTACATGTGAACAATGCCATTTTTCCTTTTATGCTCCTCCTAAGGTTTTCGACCGTCCTGAGTTCAAAAGTGATGTCCGTTTTGCCGTCTGATCTCTCATTTATTGTGAAATGACTATTATGCCCCTAAAACACATAAAATACTTAATTAAAATAAAATACACATAATTAAATTTCAAGAAGCTTAAACACATAAAAGTAAGGGTTGTTAGTAAGACTTGAAATGTAAAATGACGGATTTCTCCTTTATAAATATGTATTTTCTAACACTCAACACATAAATGACTATAATGCCCCTAAAATACATAAAATACTTAATTAAAATAAAACACATGTAATTAAATCACAAGAAGGTTAAATACATAAAAGTAAGGGTTGTTAGTAAGACTTGAAATGTAAAATGACGGATTTCTCCTTTATAAATATGTATTTTCTAACACTCAACACACCCCCAACCAGCTTATTGCTAGTCCCTAGCAAATAAAGCAATAAAGCGAAAATAAAATTCAAATCCAAGATGGTTTTTTTTAAACACTCGTGTTTATTCAATCAGACTAATGATAACAATCAAATAAAAGTATAAGCATTATCTTCAGTCTAAAGAAACATCACACCCACATCAACCATCCACATGAATCAGCCTAGTAGATTGTCATAGCTACTTTCAAGAATGGCATGTCAAACCCCAAAATCTCACTGGAAGTAGTGACACTCTCACAAAGAAATAAAACCCAATAAAAATAGTCACTCCAATTAATGGTAATTGAGAGAAAATAATGAAGAAGTGATATCGCATGCTTTCACCAAGATGAAAGAAATATGCCCTTAGCTTAGAAATAATACGATCTCAAGTCAAATAAAAATGATAGTCAACCCAATTTATTTATTTTTATTTTTTTATGCACCACTACATCTTTTTAGCCCATATAACTAGTTTCTACTTTAGACTATAGTTCCCTAAAATCAAGAAGGGCTTTTATTATGACGTAACTTAGGCTAGGGACATGGCTAATAAAGAAGGGAAATAAGGAAAACAGAATGTATGTTTGAGAAAAATGCAGAGATTTTTTTTTTGGAAGTTATAAGGTGGATTTCACCTATTATTGTTATTATTATTTTTTTTGGAACAACAAATTTTTCTATCTTTTTTTGTTTTTGTTTAGCACAACTTCACTGAACAAAATAATTATTTACATTTTTCTCAAATATAAATAGGTGATGAAACATGTAGGATATTGAGTAATGCTCCAAATCGGAGTGGGTCAAGATGATAAGTTTGTCAAAGAAAATATATATTTTTTTTAAAGGCTCAAAAGGGTTAACTATGGATATTTCATAAAGGGGATGGCTAGAAAGGCTTAAACAGGTCAAAGATGGTCTTTCCATTGTCTTTTAGGGTTCTAAATAATCTTCCATATCTACTAGTTAGATGGGCCTCCAAATGTAGCAACACATATTTTTTTTCTTTTTTTTCTCTTTTTTTATTTATAATTTTTGTTCTTTTAGGGTTAATTCAAAAGAAATCTAAAAATCGAGTATAAAACTGCTAAGCTGTATAAAAAAAATGGCAAAAGGGTTACTCTCCAAGAAAAATAATAGGCTCAAAAACTCACTTGGTACTTATTATGACATGTTCATTCCTTCAAGCAACTAATATTTGACTCCGACATCAACATGTAGAGTAGCAAACATATTACGACATCACTTAAGACCAAAGATAATACAAATACTAAAATTTGAAATTAATCATGTCATCCAATGTTAAAACAAATTAATTTTTTTTTAAACAACATTCTACCCCCCAACTTATTCTAAACATGAAAGGAAAATATGCATGCAGAAATGTGAAAATGATACAGAAAAATTAATTAGAAAAGTTACACTTAAAATGATAGAAAAACAAATATTTTTTTAACTAAGAAAATGCGTTTCTAGAGGCACTACACTCCATATTTAGCCATCTTCGACTCAAATATTTGAAAATGTATATTTATAAAGGAGAAATTAAAAAGAAGAAGAAAAATGAACATCAAAACTTAATAAAGAAAAAGAAAATGTCTGAATTTTTTTTTAAAAAAAAATTTGTTTTTTTTCAAACGATGAAGATGCGTTTCTAAAGTCATACACTCTATATTCAGCCATCTTCAACAGAAAAAGTTAGCAACAATTAGTTTCTATAACAAAAAATTAGTAAAAACTTAACCAAGATTCCACAATTGTCGACTATTCCCTCCCCCTAACCAGAACGAAATATTGTCCTCAATGTTTTAAAGGAAAGAAGTAGAGTTTAGATGACATCACCTGGGTGGTGCAACACAGAAGAAAATATTTACAGGCGGAGAGTTAAATCTAATTTGTACTTCTTACTGTGGCTACTGTTACCGTCATCATTTGGACGCTCGAACACAAAGGTCCAGGGGTCTGGCTCCGATCGATAAGCTTGTAACAGATCAAATAGCTCATTAGCAGTGTGAGCACAAATAAAAAACTTTTTGGCATTGGAAGGAACGAAAAAGTTTTTTATTGCATGGTTAAGAAATGCGATAAAGCCATCATAAAAATTATTGACATTTAACAAACCGATGGGTTTCTGGTGAATGTGCAGATGGGCCCAAGATGCTAGTGTGATAAGTGCCTCTAGTGTTGCAAGATCTCCTGGAAGGAAAATAAAAGCATCAGCATGATTAAGCATTTCAGTTATTCTTTCTTGCATACCTGAGACGACTAACTCTTCTCCAGTTGATGAGTCAGACGAACTGCCCAATGGTTTTAGGACTCTTGGGATGATGCCTAACACTTGACTTCCTTTGATAAAAGCTGTTTCTGAGACCATTTTTGATAACCCTCGGTTACCTCCTCCATACACTAAGTGTAAATTTCTCGCTGCTATGCTTCGACCAAGATCTATGGCTGCCTCAACGAACTCTTTATGTTTGCCATAGGTAAATCCAGAAAGCACACAAATGTTCTTGAATTGTCTATTGGGAGTAGCTGCCATTGGAATATTTCTCAAAAATAATTTATGAGTGCTTAACAAAAAGTCATATTTAAGAATCTTGGTGACAGTGAATCACAACTGTGTATGAGGTGGCATGTCAGTGTCAAATAACGCGTAAAACACATGGCTCGATAGTCAAAAAATAAACAGTAAAAAGGAAAAAAAACAACAAGCAGTAATAAAATTATTAAAGACAATAATGCAAACAATAAAACAACAGTGAAATGAAATAAAATAACAGTAAAATAAAAGGATATTGACAGGTAGTTGCGACTGTGGCTCACATCTTCCTTTGGTTTTACGTCCAGAAACGACTTGAACGCCCTCTATGGGTTGAGGATAGGCTTCCCATCCAGTTTTCTTATAAACTAGAAAACAGGGTCATTTATAGCCAGATTCCCGAGACTATATCGTGCATGCTCTTTCTGGAATAATGGCCATAACTGGAGAATTGCTCCTTGCACATATCCACTGGGATGCGTTTCAAGAGACAGAAGGATATCATCCAATGACTCCTTATTCAAGACATCCCTAATGAATTGAATCTTATCTTCCCTGTTATCAGATATCATTCCTAAAGAACATGATTTTTTATCGCAACTCATTTTGGCACACTTATGACAAGCAACAGAAATTCTTTGAGCTCGTCGTTTTCTTGCATAATTTCCTTTACCACAACCAGGCATGTATGCAATAAATTTCGGAGGCAACTCAACTGCCAATCGTACTTTAGCTTCGATTAACCAACGAATGTCAGCAGGTATGTTATTCCTCATGAGTAATAGCATGCGTTCGGACCGGGCTTTATAGATTGTAAGGAGGGCATTCTGAGGAAGTGAAGGGAATCGCTTGTGAAGTTTCGCTAGAATCTCGTTTCTGTCCATACCTTCGCCTCAGAATATCACTTATTATGGGAAACTGAAGTAACCGACTTGATTGTCATAGAGTACCGTTATCCGCCACTTCACCGGGGTAACTAACTAAAGCACACAGACAGAAAAACAAATCAAAACATACAAAGAAAATTAAAATCGTCCTCTTATTGAATTTACCTCAAGCTCTAACTGGATGTCGTAAACACTTCTCTCAATGTCTCTGAGTTGGCTTTCTAAACCCTCAACATAGGATACTAACTCTAGTGGTTGCAGACTCCAAATATGATGTGTTTTACAAAATTGAATCTGCCTTTTGAGATGAGTTTTGACACGTTGAAGTAGTTTAAGAAAGTTTAGGAGGAATGGTCTAAGTATGGTACTCATGATTAACAATGATAAGAGAAAACTTAATGGTAAAACAAACACACTTATGCAAAAATAATTTCAATTAGCAAAAGAATAATAAAAAGAAAGAAAGAAAATCAAATCCATCAAAATAAACAAAATCAATTCAAATCTGGCGGGCCACTCAAATTTATTTCGGTGTCTTCTCCATGTGGTTGGTACTCTAGATATGGCTTTAATCTTTGACCATTAACTTTAAACGTGACACCATTCTTTGGGTCCTTAATTTCAATTGCCCCATGTGGAAAAACAGTATGAACAATAAAGGGACCAGACCATCGAGAGTGTAACTTACCTGGGAATAGGTGCAAGCGAGAATTGAATAAAAGCAATTTCTAACCTGCAAAGATCCAAGTACTTTCACTATCCCCTGCACTATTGGTAATACCAGATTCGAAAGATTTATGCCAGATTTAGGGGCCTCAATTAATGTTATGCCATATTCGATTTATAACTCCTTGAATTTAGGTCCAATGGAAGAAACTAGTATAATTATTCAATTGGCTGACAGATCTAATGCTTACCCGAAAGGGGGTTATGGAAGATGTTCTTGTGCAGGTCAATGAATTAGTCTTTCTAGCTAATTTTTATATCCTTGAAATGGAGGATGAGTTGTCGCCCAATCACACACTTATTTTGTTGGGGCGGTCATTTCTTAAGACAGCCCGAACCAAGATTTATGTTCACGATGGAACCCTCACAATAGAATTCGATGGTGAAGTGATCCGCTTCAATATCTTTGAGGCAATGAGGTATCCTAGTGATGTACATTTTGTCTTTGTCATAGATGATATTAATACTTTGGTGTAGGTTTTCTTTGAATTATCCGGTAATAACAGTTTTGAAATTGCCATAAGCAAAAATCTTACAAAAGATTATTCTAAGGAACATGCAAATTTGATAAAGTTGGATGATGATGTAGAGGAAGCTATGGCGATCTTAGATGGAGCAATCACATTACGCACCAATGGGTATAATGTCTCTTACCTTGAATTGCCTTTATTAAACGAGAAACTTTTACCTTCAATTGTACAGGCACTTACCTTAGAACTTAAACCACTCCCAGAGCACCTGCAATATATTTATTTGGGTGAAAATGAAACACTTCCAGTCATAATTGCTAAAACCCTCACCCCAGTTCAATAAGAAAAGTTAATTAGGGTGCTTTGGGATCACAAGACGGCGATTGGCTAGACCATTGCCGACATCAAGGGAATTAGTCCTTCTATGTGCATGCATCGCATTTTGCTAGAGGAAGGGTCTAAACCAACGAGAGATGCACAACGCCGCCTTAATCCACCAATGATGGAAGTCGTAAAAAGGGAGATACTGAAACTCCTTAATGTGGGGATTATTTACCCAATTTCTGATAGTAAATGGATGAGTCCTGTGCAGGTAGTTCAAAAAAAAATCAGGCATCACATTGGTCAAGAATGAAGAAAACGAGCTTGTGCCAACAAGAGTTCAAACTGGGTGGAGAGTTTGCATTGACTATCTTAAACTGAATGCAGTCACTTGTAAGGATCATTTTCCTCTGCCATTCATTGATCAAATACTTGAAAGGTTAAATGGTCACTCTCATTATTGTTTTCTTGATGGTTACTCAGGTTATAATCAGATCGTTATCGCTCCGGAAGACCAAAAGAAAACGATCTTCACATGTCCCTTCGGAACATTTGCTTACCGACGCATGTCATTTGGTCTCTGTAACGCTCCTGCCACTTTCCAAAGATGTATGATGAGTATTTTTTTTATTATGGGGAGAACATCATTGAGGTATTTATAGATGATTTTACAGTTTATGGTGATTCTTTCGATGGATGTTTAGATAACCTTACACTTGTTCTTAAACGATACATTGACACTAACCTTGTGCTTAATTGAGAAAAATATTATTTTATGGTTAATCAAGGTATTGTACTAGGCCATGTTATTTCTGAAAGGGGGATTGAAGTTGATAAATCTAAGATAGATCTTATTCGCTCCTTACCACCTCCCACTAGTGTGAGGGAGGTTCATTATTTTCTTGGTCATGTTGGTTTCTATCGTAGGTTTATCAAAGACTTTTCCAAGATAACATTACCCCTCTGCAACTTACTTCAAAAGGATGCAACGTTTGACTTCAATGAAGAGTGCCAAAAAGTTTTTAAGAAGTTAAAAGAAGTTTTGACATCGGCTCCTGTAATTCAACCACCGAACTGGGATTTACCATTTGAGATTCTGTGCGATGCCAGTGACTATGCTGTTGGAGCCGTGTTGGGCCAGCTTGTGGGCAAGCTGCCTCATGTCATTTATTATCCCTCTCGTACATTGAATGATGCACAACTTAACTACTCCACTACTAAGAAGAACTTTTAGCAGTTATCTTTGCCATAGAGAAATTTCATTCTTATATAGTTGGATCTAAGGTATTCGTTTACTCTGACCATGCAGCTATTAGGTACTTGCTTATCAAAAAGGATGTCGAGCCGCGCCTTATTCGATGGATACTTCTATTGCAAGAATTTGACTTAGAGATTTTAGATAAGAGGGGTTCTGAGAATTTGGTGGCAGATCATTTGAGTCGAATTACCTATAACGAAGATGCACTTTCATTGCATAAGAACTTTCCAGATGAGCAGTTATTACATGTAGGTATAGTTACTCCTTGGTATGCAGATATTGTCAATTACTTGGTTACCAGGACAGTACCGAAAGAGATAACCCGTTCACAAAAGGCCAAGATCAAGAGTGATGCCAAGTACTATATGTGGGATGAGCCATACTTGTGGAAGCATTGTTCTGATCAAGTTATTAGAAGGTGCGTACCCGAAACTGAATTTACTTCTATTCTCACATTTTGTCATACTTTGGCTTGTGGAGGACATTTTGGACCAAAGATAACAGCCCTTAAGGTACTTGTGAACGGTTTTTATTGGCCATCACTATTTAAGGACGCATATTTGTTTTGCAAATCTTGTGATCATTGTCAGAGAACAGGTAATTTGGGACCTAGAAATCAAATGTCGCAATCTCTCATTCTTATAGTTGAGATTTTTTATGTTTGGGGCATCGACTTCATGGGACCATTTCCTTCATTATTTGGTAATCTCTATATTGTTCTTATGGTTGATTATATTTCAAAATGGGTGGAAGCAAAAGCCACCCGAATTAACGATTCTAAGGTTGTGGTAGATTTTATAAAGAGTAACATCTTTACAAGGTTAAATTTTTTATTAAATTCTTGTTCATAACATCTTTCTCCTTTAATTAGAGTTTTTATTAAATTCTTGTTCGTAATTTTAAATTTTTTTTATTTCTTACTATTTAGTTAAAAATTCATAAACCCCCCTTTTATTTATAATTGGCATTTTCTTTAGTTAGATTAATTTATATTATTATTACTCTTATTATTACTACTATTATTTTATTTCAAATCTTGTTTTAGAGTTAATAATAAATATAACTAGCATAGTTTTTGTGGGATCAATCCTTACTCGCTTTGTACTAATTATTTATATTAGTGGTAAGATTTTAAATTTGGTGCACCTTAACGACACTACCACCATTTTTTATGATGATAAACTTCCCAACATTTTTACTCCCCTAAATGTATGGCCGATCAAATTTTTTTAACCGAATTAATTTTTAGGCAAAATAATTTTTTCAAAACATATCATATTTATCTCTCCATTCATTATCAAAAAGAAAAAATAGAAAACTACAATTTGAACATAATCATAAAAAATAGCAAGACGAAGATATTACCCATTTTGTGCAAGCAAAAATTTCGGCAGAGTCTCCCTTTAAAAATGAACATATCCTCAATACAAAACACAGTTAAATCACTTACATATAAGTTTAAACAATTATCACAGGCCAACAACTTCAGCAATTCATTAAGCAACGCACATAGAGCCACCCATCATCAAAATCATCAAGAAATAGTTACGTAATCCAAAAAGAAAGACATATGTCAAAACACAAATATAAACATAACATGAAATGTATGTGCAAAACATAGAGTCAAAAACTAAGAGGGAGGCTACGAAGAGTAACTGCTAGGGTCGTATCCAAAATATCCAAGGATACATCGTTGTCCAGCAATGAGTTCGAGCTGCTGGTCTGAAATTGGGATTGGAGCTATTGTTGTTGCATGGAGAGGGTATCCATTTTGTGGAGGATTTGCTGCTTCTGCTCGGAAATTCTGCAAACATCATCAATCAACTTCTGCAAGGTATCTGAAGTTGGTGGCTACTCTGGAGCTAGTGGCAGCTCTGGAATTGGAGGATGATCAGTATCCATCTCACGCTCCTCAGTGTCAGAATCGGCTGGAGGCTGGGGTACAGACCTACGACGAGGAGGTGGAGGATAAACCCTTAGCCAAAAATCGGGAAGCTGATCGAGACGATAAACATCGTTAAACATGCAATCATATTCCAGAGCAATAAGAGTGACTTGATTCTTAGAATTTAAAGTATTGATCTATTCGCCATTCTTCCGAGAAAAGCCAATGCTCGTCATAGCTTTCGGACCAATCCGTTTAATCTCCTTACAAACGGCATCCCGAAGAGGCACTTGGAAGTATTGCAGTATCTTAGAAATGATACTGCCATATGGGAGCAAACGGTGGTTAACCGTAGGAGTACTTAACATGTGCCTTAAAATGAGATACCCAGGGTTAATAGGTCGCTCCATAATAAGACTATCCAATAACCCGACATCCAACCTTATTACCTCATCCTAATGACCCTTCCTAGGATTAACAATATGATATAAAATAATGTGGAAGATTCGAACTTGTAGAGGCAATAATTGTGATCGGAAATGAAGAGCACAAACACCACTAGTACGATCCGATGCTGACAAATGTTTCAAACACCAACATTATGAACAAAGTTGGCAAACAAAAAGGCTTTCCTAGATGTATAAATCTTATGACCAGCACTCGGGATTCCTAGGAAATTGTTTAAGTGCTCAACATCAAGTTCAATGGGAACACCCCGAGCATGAGTAACTATCCTATATAATCTAGTTGGGGGAATTTCCATGTTCGAGCAGAAAACATAGACTAGATTAGGATATACCCGGTCATCAAAATCTATCGTTGACTCCCAAGGTAATAGCATGTTTCTAACACTTTTACCGCATGTAATTAACTCTCTAACATCCTCCAAATCCACATAATAAGAATTGAATGCCTTTCGTCCCACAAAGTGGTCTTCGAAGCGCTTGGCCATCAGAGCTATGGAGAAATAGGATTCTTATTGGGAGCAACTTTTCTCTTCCAAGTACAGTATGATGATTCAGCCATGGTCGCACATGAGGAGCTTGGGAATTTCTTAGAAAGAAGAATATGAAGAAAATGGTACTGATTAAAGAGTTAGTAGAGAGTAAAAGATATGATTAGGAGGCTCAATTTGGCCAAAGGAGGATAAAAATCTAGCCAAAATCGAAGAAACTCGTTCGACTGCCCTTAGGGTTTTGATTTGGGGATTTTTTATTTGGGGCTTGATTTGTTGTTTTAAATCGGTATAAGTAGTCTAATGATGTTTAGAAATGTTTTTATCAGAGTAATTTGGCAGGAAAACTCAAGAAAAATGAGGGATTTGAGAGAGAGAAAGCTTGGGTTTTGCAGTTATGGAGAAAATGGTGAAAGGCTAAGTTGAAGTGAAGAAGAAAACTTGAAAACAGTTTATATCGCACAAAAATGGTGAGTCGTTTTCTGTAATCGGCGAGCCGATAAACTCCAGAGAGTACTTAATAGAAAACTGTTAACCAGTAGTTATTAACGGTAAATGAGTAAATTCTAGTGAGCTCTCTGTTTTTAATCGGTTTACCGTTTTTAACAAACGGTTTGCTGATAATTTACAAATATCATATCCTAGTTTCTGGATTTAAACGGTAACCTGTTTATTGCAAAACGGTTGCTGTTTATTTTAACTATGATTTCGCACATTTGTTTTAATTTTTTGGCCAACAAATAATACATTCCAAGATCATTTCATTGATCCAAACTGAAATGTTTTCGAACAACCAATTCATATAAGTATTCAAAGATTAATAAATCAAACACATCACTTATATATCATGCTCAAACACTTCATAAACATAAAAAATCATCAATCAATCAATTTTAATAGTCTCAATAACATGATTAGAGATATTAATGCGAAAATTTCATCATCCCAAGTTTATACCGAATTTTTAAAAATTGATCTTTGCAAAGTGGTTTTGTAAAATATCGGTAAATTTTTTTCCATAGAGATAAACTCTAATGCAATATCTCTTTTTTTAACACGATTTCTCAAGAAATGATGTCTAATTTCTATTTTCTATATGCTTGGTTCTAGGATGTTGAATGGAATTCTTTGGTTGATTTATAGCACTAATGTTATCACACTTGATAGGAATTTGTTCAAGATTAATATCATAGTCTCTAAGTGTTTGTTTCATCTCTAAGTGTTTGTTTCATCCAAAGAGTTTGTGCACAACAACTAACTGCGGCAATATATTCAGCCTTAGTGGTTGAGAGTACAACCGAATTTTGTTTCTCACTAAACCATGAAACAAATGAATGACCTAATAAATGGCAAGTCCCTCTAGTGCTTTTCCTATCAACTTTGTAACAGGTAAAATCCGTATCCGAATAACAAGTTAAATCTATATGAGTTCCTCTGGCATACCAAAAGCCAAGATCTATGGTTCCACTCAAATACCAAAAAATTCTTTTAACAGCAACCAAATGCGATTCCTTGGGACATGATTGAAATCTTGCACATAAACATACAGTAAACATGATATCGGGTCTACTTGCGGTTAAGTAAAGTAAAAAGCTGATCATACCTCGATACATTTTTTATATCAACTTCTTTACTTTTTTAATCTTTATCAAGCTTGGTTGTTGTGCTCATTGGAGTGCTCTTGGTTTTTGAGTCATCAATGTCAATTCTCTTGAGTAGGTCTTTCACATACTTGGCTTGATTTATGAAAATTCCTTCCTTATTTTGTTTTATTTGCAGCCCAAGGAAGTACTTCAACTCTCCCATCATACTCATCTCAAATTCTTTATTCATACAAGATGAAAATTCTTTACACAACAATTCATTAGTAGAACCAAAGATAATATCATCAACATAAATTTGAACTACAAGTATATCTTGATTCTTATGCTTAACAAAAAGAGTAGTATCAACTTTTCCCATTTAAAAACCATTATCCAATAAGAAATTCTTAAGTCTATCATACCATGCTCAAGATACTTCCATTAATCCATACAATGCTTTTGACAACTTATAAACATGATTTGGAAATTTTTCATTTTTAAAACCAAGGGTTGTTTCACATAAACTTTCTCCATAATATAACCATTTAAGAAAGCACTGTTGACATCCATTTGAAATAAAATGAAATCTTTATGACATGCAAATGCTAAGAGCCTCCTAATGGATTCTAGTCTAGCTATAGGTGCAAATGTTTCATCAAAATCAATTGTCTTTTCTTAGTTGTAACCTTGAGCCACTAATCTAGCTTTATTCCTTACAACCACACTAGATTCATCCATTTTATTTTTAAACACCCATTTAGTGCCCATAATGGATTGACGTTCCGGTTTAGGAACTAATTCCCACACATTGTTTTTCTCAAATTGATTTAATTCCTCTTTCATTGCCATAATCTAAGATTTATCAAAGGATTTTGGTTCAATTTGAAATATGAATGCAGTATGCTCACAAGTGTTTCTAAATGATTATCTAGTTGTTATGCCTCGTGAGGGATCTTCTAAAATTAAGTCTTTAGGATGAAAAGAATCATACCCCCACTCCTTGGGGAGCGATTGAGAAGTACCTTCATTATGCTCTACATTTGTTTCTTCATGTTACTCCTCTTGATTTCCATGTGGTGTATCTTTTTAGTTTTCCTTTGATGACTCTTCTTGTAGTTCTTCATCTGCATCATTATCAACTACTTTCTCCACAGAGGGGGGTTAGATTCATCTACGTAACATGCATAGATTCTTCCACAACTAGAGTTCTTTTGTTATAAACTCCATAAGTTTTGCTTAAGTTTGAATATCCAAGAAAGATGCCAACATCAAATTTTGAATCAAATCTGCCAAGATTATCTTTTGTGTTCAAAATAAAACATTTGTATCCAAAAACTTTGAAATAATTAATGTTGGATTTTCTATCTTTCCAAAGCTCATATGGAGTTTTATTGAGATGTGGTCTAATTAACACACGATTTAATACATAACAAGTGGTGTTGACGGTCACAGCCTAAAAATACTTAGGCAAAAAATTTTCATTTAATATGGTCCTAACCATTTCTTGAATCGACTTATTTTTTCTCTCAACAACTCCATTTTGTTGTAGAGTTCTAGGTGATGAAAATTGATGCCCAATGCCTGAATTGTTACAAAAGGTTTCAAATACATGATTTTCAAACTCTCCTCTATGATCACTTCTAATGCATGCAATACCATACCCTTTTCCATTTTGAATTTTCTTACAAAACACTTTAAAAAATCAAGAACATCATCCTTATTAGCTAAGAATAATACCTAATGTATATCTTGAAAAATCATCAACAATTACAAAAGTATAATACTTCCCACTCAAGCTAGCATACCTTGAAGGTCTAAATAAGTTTATATGAAGTAATTGAAGAGTTTTTGAAGTAAAAATATGATTTTTACTTTTAAAAGAGGCTTTGATTTGTTTAGGCTTTGATTTGTTTACCCAATTGGTATGCTTCACAAATTTTATCTTTTTGAAAACCGATTTTTGGAAGATCTTTAACTAAATCATTTTTAGAAATCTTTGAAATTAAATCCATACTTGCATGTCTTAGTCTTCTATGCCATAACCAACCATCATCATGCAATGCAAAAAAATATTTATCATGTGTAGATGCACAATCTATATCAATGGTATAAACATTAACACATCTATTTCTTACAAACAATATCTTGCCATCACATGTATTCTCAATAACACATCTAGTCTTATTGTAAAAAACTTTATAACCACATCTGGGGACCCGAGTTTAATAAAAAAAAAGCAGAGATCAAAAAGCTCAAAGCTTAATTGACAAGAATTGATGATGAAAAGACTCGACCTTCCCTTTTTACTCAAACACAAACCTCACCAGTCCCTCCTCCGATCTTTGACACTTATGCACTTTTTTGCACACCATCCAGACCTCAACAACCTGTTTACAATCAGTTCTTTATCTTATGCACTTTTTTGCACACCATCCAGACCTCAACAACCTGTTTACAATAAGTTCTTTAGATTCTCACACCTTCAACCAAAGGCATCTTCACACAAAAAATCAAAATCCAAAGTCAAGATCTTAGAACCAAAGTCAAAGGCCACTTCATCTTCATCTATTCCTCTTGTACCACCAGAAGATTCACCAAAAGCCACTCCTGAACCTCTCAAAAAAGACAAAGGCCGAATGGATCAATATTATTACTATACTGTCCAAAACACATATTCTGACTCCTCAGAGCCAAAAACAGTATATGAGTCAAACCCATCAGAATCCAACCCGTCTTCCTCTTCCACATCCACAAACTCAGTCGGTACCTCCACTGACTCTAAACCCGAATATGTTGACATTACGAGCATATTAATGGCCACCAAAACTGAATATCCAAGCACTTCAACTGCCACACCTATTGTTGAAGACAGTTCTTCTGATGCTGAAAATAAAGTACCTCCAACAGAGCCAAAGCCATCAATGCCTCCACCGGCTCCTGACCATTCAACAAAACATTCTTCAGCATCTTGGTTCACATTTGATGACATTCCCCGTCACAAATGGTCTGCCAGACTTAAAGAATTTACTGCATGGATTGATCTCCAAGGAACAAAACCAAATGCTCAACCTCAGGCTATCCTACGTGAATTTATGGCCCGATCCACGGGTTCTTTACGAGATTGGTTAGAAAGCTTGAGAGAATACCGTCAGCTCCAATTCATGCAATCCCCAATTGGTACAACAATCAATATCATCCATGAACAGTTCATCGGTGAAAAAACAGCCTCTACCGATGTAGATAGAAAAGAGTATCATTAGATGAATTGCTGTTCTCTCAAAAGACATCTTTTGGAATCTCATTACAAAAGAATGAGTATTTTATTTTACAAGCTGAATGGGTTCAATGAACCTTCCCTCAAACATGTCTTAATAGCCTCACTTCCTTCTGAGTTACAACCCGATCTTCAAAAAAAACTTACAGCCACTAATCTCAGCATAGCTGACATCTCACTGGGAAAGATTTTCCAAATGGTAATGCTATGTCTAGACAAGATCTGTGAGCAAAAAGAGTTCTTCAAAGACCTCATAGAAGACAAAAAATCATTTGCTGAAGCTTGTAAAAAACCCTATCTCAGGATTGAATGTAAAGATGAAAAGAAGTGTGTTTGTCCGACTAAGAAGAAAAGACATTTTCAAAAACACTTCCACAAGAAATCATCCTCCAAAAAACCTCTCCGGTATTTAAAAAAAAATGATGTTTCCCAGTACATAAAGAAAAAGCATAACCATTGTTTCATCTACAAGAAACGCGGTCACTTTGTTTGAAACTGTCCTCACAAGTCTGCCAAAGTTGTTCGTCTCATACAGCATCTTCAATATTCTTCACTGTTATTTGAGAATGAAGATGTTGAATTAAATTTTTCAGAACAGTCAGAACAAGATGATCAGACTGCTTTCATTATCACAGAATCTTCTGATTCTAATGATATTTCAGTCATTTCTACAGTTCAAACTGTCAACCACGTTTTAGCCATTCCTAGACCTTCTCTAAAAATGTCAATCCTTCCTTCCAAATTTCATAAACATGTTCCTGTCATCGGGTTTATTGACACTGGTGCAGATACCAGTATGACTGATCCTTCTGTCCTTCCCTCTGATTGTTGGGAAAAACACTTGAAACTTTTCCAAGCAGTTAATAGAGAAACTTTTGAAACCACTTTGATTACCAAAAAACCCATTGGTATTCAATTCTTTCTGAATTGCATAATTTGGAAAAAAAAAATTGTAGCATCTAAACTCCCAAATAAAGATTTACTTATAGGTTTTGACATTCTTTATTTGGTTAAAAACCTATTCCTCACTAGTTCTGGAGTCCGCTACAAACAAATGTTCTTGCCTTATACAGATACATTACGTCTGTATGCACTTTCCGAAACACCATCTCTATACAGTCATATTTCACAGAAGTTCCTAGAGTTTTGTCCAGAAAACCATTCACAGTTCCACCATCCTTCACCTCTTTGGAAAAATGAACAATTCTTCATTCACCTCCCTTTTAAACTCAACGAAGACATAAACCCCACAAAAGCATCACACCCGGGTATGTCTCCTTCCGACCTTCTACTTGCTAAGCAAGAAAGTTCTCAGTTGCTTCAGCAAGGTCTTATTGAACCTACTATTTCAGATTGGGCTTGTCAAGCCTTCTTTGTTGAAAAAAGATCTGAATTAGTTTGTAGAAAAAAGAGGTTAGTTATTGATTACCAACCACTTAATTCTTTCCTTAAAGACGATAAGTTCCCCTTTCCAAAAATCCAGACTCTATTTGTCCATCTTTAAGGGGCTCATATCTTCTCTAAGTTTGATCTCAAAGCTGGCTTTTGGCAACTTGGTATTTCACCAGTTGACCGTCATAAAACTGTCTTCTACATCCCTGATGCCCATTATCAATGGACTGTTATGCCCTTTGGTCTTAAGGTTGCTCTTTCATTATTTCAAAAAGCCATGACAAAAATCGTCAGTCCTATCCTTCATCATGCTTTGGTCTACATTGATGATATCGTATTATTTTCCTCTGACCATGAGAGCCACCAGAAGCTCCTTTTGGATTTCTTTCATATTGTGCAGGAACACGAAATCATGCTTTCTGAAAAGAAAAGCAGCATAGCGAAAAAATCAATTGACTTTCTTGGCATGGTGATTAAAGATAGCCATTATCAACCTAGTCCACACATTGCAATTGAATTATTAAAGTTTCCAGACACACATCTCAACAAAAAGTAGATCCAATAATTCCTCGGGATTGTTAATTATGTCCGTGATTTCATCCCTAAAGTTGTAATTCATACAAGCTAGTTGTCCCGCATGCTCAGAAAACAATGCCCTCCATGGGGACCAGCCCAAATAGAAGTTGTCCAACAACTAAAGTTGATAGCCCAGTCACCTCCTCCACTCCGAATCCCCACCACTGGACAACGCATTCTACAGACAGATGCCAGAGATGATTACTGGAGTGCCATCCTTCTTGAAGAGATAAATGGTGTACGTCACTTCTATGCACATGCAAGCAGACAATTCAAAGAATCTGAAAAGAATTACCATGGGATCTACAAAGAGATTTTGGCGGTCAAGTATGGAATCAAAAAGTTTGAATTTCATCTAATTAGCCATAAATTCCTTACCAACATGGATAATTCCTCTTTTTCTTGAATCTTTGACTTTAAGAATAAGTTGTTCCCTGACAAATAGTTGCTCAGCCTCAAAAACTGGTTTGCTAAATATGATTTTACTGTCCAACACATAAAAGGCAAACAGAACCTCATCCCAGACTTCCTTACACGTCCGGGTATAAATAAATCCTCACTTATTTCCTCCATTCACATCATCCCAGTTATAGCCATGAACCGTCAACTTCCTTTCAAAGCTCTCAACCAGAGAACTTTCTCCATGAACATTTCTTTTCATTTAGCCTACTAAATCCAAGACTTTGCAAAGAAATTCATTTACCGGTATTTTTTCAATGTTCAAAGCAAAAAGCCTGATCGCTTTCCTTTTCTCTGTATGGAAAACATGTTTCTCACGGGTCTTACTATGACTTCCCTAACCATCTGCGAAGATGAGTTATGGTACATGTGGTGTCTCACAACCTTGTATGCCACAAAGCTAGTTTTTCCTATTAAACATGTCCTCACTCACATCACCACTCCAGACTTCTTGTCAGATCTTTTTTGGACTCTCCTTAAATAGTATTCACCACTTATATGATGGCAAAAACAACTCAAAATTTTGTGTACTTTTCACAGATTAGACATGATGCCAGAACAAGAAGCCAATATGTTCACTATAGTCTTCATCGCTCATAGACCTTACTTCCAGCATCCAGAAACAAGAGACGTCTGGACACAAGATATGGCCTACGAATGGAAAACTTATCCCCATCCTTATACCCTCATCCATGACACAACTGTTACCTTTGTTCTTAAGTCATACCTAATGGAACTCAACAATGTTCAGCCACCTACCACAAACATCCATCACACCTCTGTTGGACCATCACACACCTTGGAAATTATCCCAAAGACAAAAACTTGTACTCCAGGTTCCAGTTCAAGTCCTCAAGGAATTCTTGTCATGGAACAACGTCCTGATTACACTAACGTCTTATTCCAAGACGCTCAGAACCCATGGGAAGATTTTTAATCTCTTCTCCATACTGAAAATTCATATTACATTGTCACAAACCCAAATCCTCCTGTCTCATCAGCACTAGAAAAGATGACTGACGCTGATGAAGAAGCCTATCTGCAAGCTGAAGCTTATCTTGTTCAAAGACAGATCTGTCGTGCCAAATGCCAATATGAGAAAGAAACTGGGGATGTGTCTCCATCATACTATCCATCCACTCCATGATTGCAGGCACGCATGGGAATCTTTAGCTTTTACTTTTTAAAAGTTTGCTTTAATAATCAGACAAGGGTCCTGTCTTGTCTAAAGTGTGTTTTATGCTTTTCTTTTTTGGTTTTGGCGTGGTGTGCTTTAATCATTATGCTTTTGTAAAAGATAAGGATCTCACCTTATCTCTCCTTCCTCGAGATCTCTATATAAGGATCTCTCTATCTCTTTGTAAGGCATGAGTTAATTTGGAATATATTTTCAAGTTTTCTAATGTTAAGCAAATTGTGTTTCAAATTTTCAACCAAACACACATTTTCAATAAGAATAGAGGATACATTACCAACATTGCCAATACCAACATTACCAACATTGCCAATACCAATGATCTTTCCTTTTGAATTATCTCCAAAGGAAATGTTTCCACTGTTCTCGATCTTGGTAAAACTTGAAAATCAAGAGTAATTCTCTGTGATGTGTCTTGAACATCCATTATCCAAGTACCACTTAATTTTCCTTTTCTTTGATCCTTACAGAAAAAGTTTCTAAATTTTAGGTGCCCAAAACTTCTTGGGTCCTTAAGTGTTAGCAATAGTTCCTTTTGGAACCCAAACATATTTCACACCATAATATGTATTTCTTTCACTGGACATCTATTTTTCATATGACTATCTTGATTACAATAATGACATATCACTTGATTGTTAATGGAGGTACTATTCACAAAGTAATTCTTATAATAATTTTGTTTCAAATCTGCCTTATAGCCAATACCTCCTTTATCAAACACATATTTTTGTGAATTAAGCAAGTTATCCAATATCTTTTGCCCATTTGTGAATTTTAGCACAATTTCATTTAGCTCATTATTCTTCTTTTTAAGCACTTCATTCTCTTTTACTAATTTATCAACATGTGATTTTTCATGCTCATATAAAGTACTTTGTTTACCTTTAAAAGATGCAATTCTATCATGCAACATTTTATTGTCTAATTCTAATTCTTTATCTTCTTATGCAATGAATCATTGCATTTTTGCAGGGCATCCTTTTCATTTGTAAGTTCTAACATTTTCTTTTTAAGACATGCATTCTTTTTGCAAATTTTTATCCACTCATCATACATTTTTTTAAAAGCATTATGTAACTCATCATATGTTGGAAGATCACTTACCTCATCAAGTGCATCAAATGATTCTTTCCTGATTGCCATGAGAGCTAGATTTGTCATCTCTTGATGTTTTTTATTATCATTTGTTTCTTCATCGCTATCATTCCATGTGGGTACAATTGCTTTATTCTTGAGCTTGTCGAGAAGAGGGCATTTCGATCATATGTGTTCGAGTTTCTTGCATTGATAACAAGTAGTTTGCTTCTTCTTTTCTTTTTAATTCTTGAAGTTTCTGAACTTTCTATGCTCACTAGTTTTCTTGTAGAATTTTTTGAATTTCCTAGTCAGTATAGCCATATCCTCATCATCCAGCTCGCTTTCTTCACCACTCCCATGTTTTGAAGTTTTGAGAGTAATGCTTTTCTTATTCTCCTCATGCCTTTTTTTTGCTGTCAAATCTTCTTCATATGAAATAAGAGAGCCAATTAAATCATCAATAGGTAAAGTATTTAAATTTTTGGCTTTTTCAATGGCAGTCCTCTTAGGTCTCCATTTTTTTTTGAAGTGACCTAATAATTTTCTTGACTTTCTCGCTATTCAAAAAAGTTTTTCCTATGACTTCTAGGGTGTTCACTATGTCTGTAAATCGTGTATACATAGAATACACACTTCCATTTTGTTCTATTTAGAACAATTCATATTGACGAGTGTATCTACTGATTTTAGACTCTTTAATTTGATTTGTCCGTTCATAGACAACCTTAAGTTTATTCCATATTTTTTTAGCATTCTCACAGTTAGATACTCTATGAAATTATTTCTTATCAAGAGAACAAAACAAAACATTCACTGCCTTGGCGTTTAAATACATTTGTTTCTTTTCTAACTCACTCCATTGACTTGAAGGTTTTAGAATATCATCTCCTACTTCATTTTTAGTTATAAGCATGAATGGACCATCACAAATGACTTACCAAATTTCGTAATCTAAGGCTTGCAAATAAATTCTCATCCTAATTTTCCAATATGGGTAGTCATTACCATCAAAGAATAGTGGCCTAGTTGTGGACTGTCCTTCCCTAAAGGTAGAGTCATTTTGGGTTGCCATAGATCTTTTACTCTAGACAGTTAAGTCATAATAAGAGAACCTTACTCTGATACAAAATGAAATAATGTCTAAGCAACCCTAGAGGGGGGGTGAATTGGATTTCTTTAGTTGTGGACTGTCCTTCCCTAAAGGTAGAGTCATTTTGGGTTGCCATAAATCTTTTACTCTAGACAGTTAAGTCATAATAAGAGAACCTTACTCTGATACAAAATGAAATAATGTCTAAGCAACCCTAGAGGGGGTGGTGAATTGGATTTCCAAAAATTATGCAATGCTTGAACAAAACTTAATCCAAATCTTAAACGAATTTAAAACAATAATAAATAGATCAACCAAAATGTAAAAAGATAAGGGAATAGAGATTGAAACACATATATTTTTACGTGGTTCAACCAATTTTGTCTACATCCACGTCTTCAAGCTCACCGGGCTAGAGGATTCCACTAGTTAAGCCTCAAAGGCTTCAAGAACACTTACAATTGAGTTCACATGTGTCAATCAACTTTTACACTAAGAGATTATCCCTAATCTCTTTACCCAAGTGTATCACAACACTTATAATCACTCAAAACAAAGATTACAAAAGTGTTTTTCTCTCACACAAAATATATGATTACAAGTCTATGCTCAATGTATGAATAAATTAAATAAGAACGAATTTAAAGCTCAATGAATGTTGTATTCTCGATAACAACATTGTGATCAACCTTATTTGAATTTGATTGAGTTTATTTATAGTTGGAGCTGAAAAATAGTCGTTATTGACTTTTTGCCTGAAATCGGATTGCTGTTAACAGTTATCGGTTACTGTTTTGATTGGTCCAAGTGACCGTTGAACTGAAATTTAAATAAACGATTGACCGTTTGCAACTATCCATTCGCTGTTAATTTCCAAAGACCTGCAAAACAAATTTCGACTCTCTGTTCTTGCTAAATGGTTCAAGGTTAACATGGAATGACATTCTGGAAATTATCGATTAGCCATTTGAAGTTAACAGTTCGCTGGTTATTTCCAGTAAACTGCAAAACAAAATAAGCTTATCCATTTTTGTTAAACGGTTCAAGGTTAGCACAAATTTCCTTTCTGGACATTATCGGTTAACCGTTTGATATAAACAGTTCGCCGTTTAATTTAAGTAACTTGCAAAACACACTAACCTTATCTGTTTTTACTAACCAGTTCAAGCTTAAGGATTTATTGCTCTTTGAAAATTATCGGTTAACCGTTTCAAAGTTAACAATTCACCCTTTACTTCCAGAATCACGATTTTAACAGAATTTCACTGGGAATGATTTTCTGATTAAAGTTAAACAATTATCCATATTTCATGAACGTATTTAGAAATATTATACAGCTTTAAAGAAATGGTTTATCAATGAAAACTCCAACATTTTAACACACTTTAGCATATACAATAGACATAAACATGTTAACACACTTTAGCATTTGGTGCCTTGTGCATGAATACTCTTATTATTAAGCTTACTCAACCGGGAGGTATTGAACCTGTTAAGCTTCAGGATTTAGAGAGGAGTCTTAGGTGACAGTTGTTTCCTTTAGCCATTTTCTTTTTAATTTAATTTTGATAATGAGGAGACTTTCAAGGGAAGGTCATGATTGTGGCCTCCGGTTAATAGCGATAACAAGATCATTGATATTCTTATCAAACATTCTAAACCTGAGTTACCTAATAATGCAAGGATTGATGATTAAATGAATCCTCATCACCCTGACTCTGATGGTCCGAATGATGACTTGGAAACACATGTTAAAGATTCAGTTAAGCATGCATAATCGGGACTAGGCATGGGAGATAATGTAAATGCTGGGAATATGGATGTTGATAATGCTACACTACTAGAAAAAATGGCTTTTATAATAGGTATTATCCATCATCTATCATGTTGCATGACGGTTAAGCGACCGTCATTGATTTCGATGTCAAGAAAATAAGATGACTGATTTTATATATCATTTTATGTATGATATATTATCTTTCACGATTCTGTGATAATTGTTTTGGTGAAAAAATTTCACGTATGACTAATATTTGTCATAAACACATTAGTCATAAACACTTCCGTTCATGACTAATATATGTCTTAAGATAATGATATGAATAAATTTGGTGGGATCCTAAAATCTTGAATGAATTTTTTCGGGATTCCAAGATTTAGCTGATATTCATATTTTTTATACTATTCCATTATTAATTTATTTCATTATTTATATTTAATTAAATTTTAATTTTGAATTATATAAATATGTTTTATAAACTATATTTCAATTTAATTTTTCCAAATTAAAAAAAAATTAATTTCATAGGTATATATATTAAAATCAATACTATAAAAGAATGTGAATTTAAAATTAATATAAAAAAGCCATAAGTAATTTCAAATTTTGGCATAATTTATAAACAAAATATTTCTTATTTGGATATACAATCCTTCCCAACAAATACAAAGGAAAAAAAAAACAATTTCAAACCAATTAGCTGCTATTACTGGGAATAATGCCTCTTCAAAACATCAACCCCACCATCTTTGAGAGCAAGTCCCACAAGCCCCACAACAGTGGTCTCTAATAAATTGATTGATAAAAGATCTGTATTTGAAGATAATCATGGGTTAACAAATAAAATTAAAGAATTCCAGAGGTAGATAAATGGATAAAAAGTTATCTTCTACAAGCATCAGCCCCAAAGTATTATTGCTTTGCCAATAACTATTGACCAAACCTAATAACTTATGCATTAATAAACTGATCCAAGAAAATTGAGAGCTCAGAAAAACACCATAACTAGCTAAAATACTTATCTTCAAATATCTAAGTCTTGTACCTACCAAAACACAGAAAACCTTGCAACAAAATTGTTTTCAATAGTTGTAAAAGAGAAAATAAAAGATAATCAAGAATTATATAATCAAATAAAACCCCCATGTTATAGATCTGTTTTACAATACATTGAGATTAAAAATAAAAATAAAACACAAAAATCCATTAACAAGCACTTAGAAAATCCAAAATAACAAAATAAAATTTAGTTTGAAGTTACAATAAATAGGCATCCAAAAACTCAATAAGTTAAATCCAAATAACACTACTCTATATTTTTAATTCTCTTTATAATGCAGATAACTATCATTCAAGCATTTTAAACAAACACAAGATGAATAACAAAAGTAATAACATTTTAACAGAATTGCTAGAAGTGATAGTTGTAGCTAGCTCCTGCCTCCTAAATTACTTTTTCTAAGCTAACATAATCTCGAAGATAGTACTATCACAATAATAAAAAAATTTACTACTAAAACAAATTACACTTGCAAGAAGCACTAACCAATAGTATAAGCAACAATAAGTTACACACCAGCACCCGTTACTGTCTCGATAAGAGAAAATGCTTCATTTGTAACTCCTTGTGTTGTGATACATATCACTACAGGTTATGACACAGCCTTGAGCCTAGCTGAATCTTGAAACCTGAATTCTTCAGCCACTGTCAATTTAACACAAATAAGAACAAAAATAGTATATTAAAAGTTACCTAAAATTCAGAAGCAAAAATAAAATTTCATGGAAGTTATTATGCACAACATTTAATAAAATCTATACTTGTTGCAACATTTAATAAAATTCCATGAAAGATATTACTCACAACATCCACATACCACTATACTTAAAACATAAAAGTTAAAAAGTACTTTCATTAGTATTTGTTAAGCACTTATGAAATTTCCACTAATGCTTATATTAAAAACTAACCATTTCCGAAGCTTGGAGTCGTGCAAAGTCATTCACGGGAGCTTGAGAAATTGGCATAATTGAACATAATATTGTGCAAAAACTGGTCATGCAAATCCATTAAAACAATCAATTAACTTAATTTTTCACCATGCACATACTTGAACCTAAAATTACAAGAATTTGCTATAAACTTCAAAGAGAGCAAAGACACCATAAAATGGCATATTCTTTTATCTAAACTCAATCAATTTGATTCGTCAGTGATAAATTCATCATCCAAAATCAGCCAAATTAACCTCCACCTTCGATTTTAAAGAACCCAAATTTTAGTTAGGTCAAAACCCAAGGCATTGAGAGATCAATTTCCATTGTTAACTATGCATAATAAATGGAAAAAGCCAATAAATGAAGGAATAATAAGGAGCAACGGATTTAATTTTCAAAATCAAACAAGTTATTTTCGTCTTTACCTTCTGCACCAGAGCACATGAGCGGTGGATTTTTTCAAAACTGAAACGATTTTGGGAAATTGAATAGCCAAGTTTCAACATTACCTTATAGAAAACTTCAAAATAATTCGGGAGTTTCTGGTCATTGTGATTAATTAGAGAAATTTTCCCTTTTTTATGCAAAAAGCAAGATAGAATCAACAATAAAAGAACACAAATGCAAAATAAAGATTTGTTACCTGGGCCAATAAAGAGTATGCAAGAGGGCGCAACCCATTTACACCAATGTAACTTGGAGGTGAAAAAGGGAATGGAGTAAATTGATCACCCGCTTCAAGCTCCCCATTCACCCTTCCCACGGTTGCACCAGACCTCTCTTCACCACCACCTCAATTTTACTCCTCACAACAACCCCTTCAAAATCTGACCGCCACCACTGCCCAGAAGCCGCGGGAGTTGCTGCTACCAGCCATCGAGTTGTGCGGGTCGTGGATCTCGATTCGCGGCATCCCGCCACACATGGGCACTACCACCGCTTCCATGGGTCTTCGCATGGCCTGAAGTTTTTCCAATCCAATAATGACAGCTGATTTAAGTGGAAGGTTGAGTGCTATGAGTTGAGTGAGAGGCTGAGGTGATGGCGGCTGTGAATGTTTCATTTTCTTTGGCTGAGACTGAGTTAGGGCTGTGTTGTTAGTAAGGGTTAGGGCTGCTTATTTGCTATGTGAAAAGAAAACATACGAAACATTTAATTTTTTTAAGTGCTGAAAGATTGGATCTTTTAAACTATAATGCTTAAACGACACTGTTTAGCCTTTTTTTATAATAATTACAAAGTAAAATTTTTTTGCTAATGGCATTTTGGTAAAATAAATCAACTTAAAAACGATGTCGTTTGAACTCGTGATTGATGCCCACCAAATTTTCTAAATGATTAAAAAAATAAAAATAAAATATGACGTGTTTTTATAAATGACATAAACATATGGGCCACGAATATATCGTAACAGTTAAATAAAAAAATATTAGTCACGAAAATATTATACTTTAACAATATTTTTGTGATAGTTTAATATATATCATAAATTTTTTATCATAAAAATACGTTTTTTTAGTAGTACTAATAGTACTGATTTGGCTGCTAATACCATTAGCTGGGATAAAATTGATGGAAAGTTTTCCAACAATAACATAAAGGATAGCCTTAACAATCAAGCTTTGAATATTGATGAGGCCAACAAGTTGGGTTCCACTGCAAAGGAAGAAAATAATTTAAATCTAGTGATTCATTGTATAAATGCATCTCCCAAGAAAATTCTTGACGAAGCTGGCTCAAAACAATCTGATCAATTACACGTGGACTTGCTTTAATTGCCAAAAATCAAGTTTCTCGTTGGGATGCTTTGGTTAATTCCAGGGAAGGATTTTTGGATTTAGGTAATGACTCAGCTGGACTTTCGTCTTGTGATTACAAAGTCTCAACAAAGAAAACTTATAAAGCGTGCTAAGAATATGATTTTGCGCAAGGCCCTATCCTTACTCGAGGTCGTGGGAACCTTTCAATCCATTGTTAATACTTTATGTTGGAACACTTAGGGTGTGTCTAACCCCATTTTTCAGAGTGAGTTAGCCATGTTGTGTAGAGTTCATCATCCCAATTTGGTTGCTATTTTTGAACCTATGATGGATTTTGGAAATATTCATGATGGTCTTTGGTGTAGATTGCATTTAAATTATATTTGTAGTTCAAATTCTTGTCCCCTATTTCTAAATTAATAGTTTTTACTAGATTCTATGGAGGATTAATCTATTATTTCTTGTTCTACCCAACAAATGTCTATTAGTTGCAGTATTAATGGCATCTTCTGTTGTTTTACTTTTATTTATGCTACTTCTTGTATATTCGTAGATAGGATTTATGGAATGATATTAGAGATATTGGTTCTGGCATTAATACCCACGGTTTATTATGGGAGATTTTAATGCCATCCTGGGCGCTCATGAACAAAATGGTGGGTGCATTCCCTATTATGGGTTATGTATGGACTTTTAGAATATGATTGATGCCTTTCAGTTATTTCACTTTCCTTCAAAAGGGTTAAGTTACATATGGTCTAGTGGCTAGTGTAGTTGGGGTTTAGTGGAGCGTAGGTTGGATAGAGTGCTGTGTTATTCAGTTGTGTGGATGTTTAGGATAAGGCAAGTTATAAAGTTCTTTCAAGATTAAGTTCAGATCAGTCTGCTTTGTTGGTTAATTGTAGTACTTCCGTTGCTTTAAATCCTAAGCCATTTTGCTTTTAGCCAATGTGGTTTTCACATGATTTTTTTTTTTTTAATTTTGTGGTGACTTGTTAAAAGGGGTTTAATTTTTTTGGTTGTCCGATGTTTGTTATGACAAGAAAGCTTAAAGCTTTAAAGATTCATCTTCGAGAGTGGAATGAAGAATTTTCTGGAAATGTGAACGATAAGGTGGCTCAGGCTCAGAATTCTCTAGAAGCTGTACAAGTTGACATTTCGGTTAATGGGATGGCTATGGACAGTTTTCAAGCAGAAATTGACGCTCAAGCTAACCTTCAGAATACAATTGAGGTGCAATATAAATTTGTGAAATCAAAAGCCAACTTGCATTGGTTGGCTGATATGGATCGAAATTCTAAATTTTTCTATCGATAAGTGAGTTACAAGGAGTCAAAATGTTTCATTCGTAATTTGCTTACTGGTGGGCATGTCATGGAGGATATGAAGCATATTTCTACTCGTGATGTTTAGTTCTATAAGTACTTATATTCTACCTCTTCTACAGCAGATGATGTGTCCATTTGTGATTTGGTGCCCAATTTAGTAACAACAGATGACAATTTAATGCTTACTATGGTTCCAGATGATTTAGAAATTAAGGCTGTTGTTTTCTCATTAGATTCCTCTAGTGCCTAGGTCCGGATGGCTTCCCAGGGATTTTCTTTCAGAATGTTTAGGATCTAATTGGTAAGAAGCTTATTTCTTGCGTCCAATTTTTTTTTTTTTTGGTGTAGTTGGCTTATGCCTTGTTTTAATTCAATGAAAAGGGCTCTTAAGATTAGCCAGTTTCAACGGATTTCCATGGCCAATTTCCAAAAAATCTTGCTAATAGATTGAGTTTGATTTTGCCGCGGATTATTTTTTGGCAACGAATAGCTTTTATTTAGAGTTGTCATATTCATGATTTCATTCTTATGGTCTCAGAAAGGATTAATCTATTAAATCATAAAGTTTATAGTTGTAGTTTAGGTCTTAAGACTGACATTCCTAAGGCCTTTGATACTTCGAATTGGAATTTTTAGTTAACCGTGCTTAATCATTTTGGCTTTGATGACACTTTTGTTGGTTAGATCGATACTATTCTTCACTCCGTGAGACTTTCAGTTTTGATCAACAGTTCAGTTTTTAGCTTTTTCTCTTGTAGTAGAGGGGTTCATAAAGGAGATCAGCTTTCACCTTTGCTTTTTTGTCTAGCTGAAGAATTATTCAGTCGAGGAATTAGTTATCTTTTTACTGCTAGGATTGCCAAGCCTATTACTACTCCAACTGTGATGCTAACTCATATTCTATATACAGACGATGTTTCATTTTCTGTAGAAGAGATACTTATACTATTATGGCTATATTTCTTTACTTGAGAGCTATGGTGCTCCCTCAGGCCAAACGGTTGAAGGAGACAAGAGTTTTGTGCTTCTTGGGGGGCTCAGCTATTGGCAGGAAGGATGCTATTCTCTCGAATTGTAACACCTCACACCCAATTATTTTTTTTAACCCTTCATCTATATATAATTGAGCGCGATTAAACGCTCGGATAATCGAATTTTATTTTCGTCTCGGGTCCGGTATTAGCTTAATTTGTATTAAGCTTAAGTGAAAAAAAAAAAGGAAGAAAAAGCCGGATTTTATAAATGGAAAGGGGGGAACTGTTTTTAATTTAAAAAGAAAGAGTGAGAAGGCACGAGTGAGAGAGAGAGTGTTTGACCCGGTTTGACCCGCAACCCGACCCGGAACCCGCGACTTTGACCCGGCCGATTCTCCCATTTCCGGCCACCGTTCCGGCCGTGCTTGGTACCGATCTGAAGCTTGGAAGCCGACCAATGTATCCCCGTCGTCCTCGTCGCCGGAAACCAACCAGAACACCGGCGATTTGAGCTCGAAACTCGCGGCCAAGACTCGTTTTCGCCGCCGTTGATCCCGCCGGACTTTTGGCACACCACCACTCAGAACTTGTTCCTTAGCTTAGCCTCGTCATTTTCCGACCAACCTTATCACCTGAAACGGTCGGATTACCGCCGAACGACCACCGAAAGCTCGCGGACTTTGGAGCTTCGATCCGCCGCCGGCAACGCACGTGGCGACTCACGGCCACCACCACCGGACTCACCGAGGTCTGAACTATCAGACCTGAGCTTCCCGTCGCCGTCGGATGAATTCCGGTGACCGTTGACCGGCAAGGGTATTTCGGTAATTTCACAGTCTAAGGGCAATTTTGTAATTTTAGATTTTGTGGGTATTTTGGTAATTGCTGAAATTGAGGATAAAGTTGGTAATTTATGATTTTGAGGTGAATTTGGTAATTTTGATATGAGGGTATTTTGGTAATATTGAATTCAAGGGCAATTCGGTTAATTCATAAAACTTGAGCGTGAATTTGTAATTTGTGGAATCAGTGGATAAATTGGTAATTTTAAGTTGGGGTAATGAGGTAATTTGAGATTTCGAGGGTAATTCGGTAGTTTAAGTTGTTAAGGACATTTTGGTAATTTACGCTCCGAGGGTAATTTCGTAAATTTTGGCATTGATATTATTTTCGTGATATGAATTGAGGACAATTTAGTAATTGAAGATTCTGAGGATAATTTGGTAAAATAATGATGTTGGGGGCATTTTGGTAATTTTGCCATGTAGGGGTTTTTCGGTAATTTTGTACATGCGGGAATAGTTTATTGTTGATAGATTTTCGTTTCGAGAATTATTATGTAAGATTCGTTGTATTTCAAGTTTACGGAGAATGTTTATGTCGTTTCCTTGATTAGGAGGATTCGCGAACGAGAATCAACCCGCGGACATTGTTGGCACCGAGTCTGGACATTGTCACTGTGAGTGGAATATACAAAACCTATTTTTAGAGTTAATTATGATAGTAAATCATGTTTGCGGAATAAGTATTTTAAATGTTCTGATTTAATGATTTCTTGAAATGGATTTAATGTGATTTTCTCGAAATGGATTTTATTCACGTGTTGCTATTATATTAAAATGTTTGGTTAATGATTTTGCGTATCGATTTTGAATAAAGAGTGATATGATTTGAAAGTTAAGAAAAGTGGATTCAAATGTGGTATGATTTAAAATATGGTAAAGAGGTATGTGAATATGAGTACAGTGATTGTTTTTGAAATCATTAGACAGTACCCTTCCCCTCCAGATACAGTGATATAAATGATATGAGATGAGAGGCCTTTGGGGCCCGTCTGAACACACATAGAGGCTTTGGGCCGTGTGTTTGGGCGCTTTTGCCTTTGGGGCATATGCATGCGGTATGATGATTACAGTGATACAGATATTGAGTTACAGTGATACAGTATGGGCTACAGACAGTTATTGAGATACAGTATGGGCTACAGACAGTTATTGAGATACAGTGATACAGATATGGGATACAGATCAGTTATTGAGATACAGAGATACAGTGATACAGATATGAGATACAGACAGTTGAGATACAGATGAGATATAGGCCTTTGGGGCCCGTCTGAGTACACACAGAGGCTTTGGGCCGTGTGCTTGGGCGCTTTTGTCCTTTGGGGACTAGATTATGCATGCACAGTTATGATGAGATATGAGATAGTATTTCCCTGTCTATCCGTTGTAGCTCCGGGGCGTGACGTTACCCAGATAGTACGTCATTGCCCGTCCGTTGAGGTCCGGATATGACGAGATTATTTCCCTGGGTACTTGTTTGATGATAGTTTTGGTATTCAGTATTTGATATGATAAGTATTATGTTTTCATCGATTTTATGCAGATTTATGTATTTCAGTGTTTGATTTGAGTTAAATAAGTTTATGGAAGTTATGATGAAATTGATTTGAGAAAAATTAAATCATTTGAAAAGAATTGGTTTTTCAAAGTTACTATCCACTCACTGAGTTCACTGAGTTCACTGAGTTTTATACTCATTCCGCTTTTATTATATTTTTTCCCCCCACAGGAGATTTGCAGGTATATCAGTCGACCCAGTATTGAATGTAAATTTTGAAATTGTGGCCACGTGATGGTGCTAGGAGTCGTGGATTTAATACTGTGATATTTGGGATATTGCGAGTTGTATTTATTTATTATATTTTTGTAATTAAGGATAATCATTGTATTTTAATATCAGAATGATTTGAGAGTATTTGGTATGTTGACTTGAGAAGTTGGTTATGGAGGATGGATGAATATTGAATTATTTTGGGAGTGTTGATTTGTAATTTGCAGGATTGGATATGTTATATTTATTAGGGAGATTTTGCCGAATTTTTTATAGAATTCTTAGACGATTTTACGAGTTTAGATGGACTCGCCCTAAGGGGTGCGGGCGGGTTGTTTCACGAATATTGGTTTCCATCAAAGCCAGTTCCTTTTTGTTTAGTTAGGGGTTTTGATTTTCCATGGGATTCCTAGAAAAGCTCATTTTCAATCTCTTGCAGATAGAGCCAAGGCTAGGCTAGCGAGTTAGAAAGGAAAATTGCTATCCTTGATTAAGGCTCAGAGTCTGTTGTTGCATAGTTTTATGATATATCTCTAACCATGTTCGCTAATTCGTCAACCCAATTTTGTGTTTGTAATTTTTTTTTTTTTGGGGGAGAGGGCTCTATAATTCTTGTGTTTCTATTAGGAAAATAATGATCGTTACTTGGGCTGAAGCTTGTGCTCCCTTATTGAAGGTGGGCTGGGCATTCGAGAATTTAGCTGTCTCAATTCGGCTTGTCTTTCTGTGCTTGCTTGGAATTGCCTTACCTTTGACGGTATGTGCTATTAGTTTGATCGGAATCATTGTCATATTTCGATCTTGAGTAATGATCCTAATTACAAGCTCCCTTCCAATTGGTGTGGGTTTAAATATGTGCTTTCTATTATTTCTCTTCATTCTCATTAGGTAGTTGGCAATGGTTTTAAGATTAATATGTGGAATGATAGATGCTCAATGACCTTATCTTTTCAAAGTCTCACGAGCCGGTTGATAGTTGGATTTGATAGCCTTATTGACAACAAAAATGCTTAGAAGATCCCATCTTGGTTTCGTGATATTTTGCCTCACATTGCTTCGCAAATTAAAAAGGTTATGCTGGCTACGGATGATTGTGAGGATAAGCTTATTTGGGAGGTTACGCTTGGTGGTGTTCTCTATTTCATCAGGTTATGATTGTTTGCGTCGTAAGCATAAAGCATTGACCGAATTTCCCTTGGAAGAGGCTTTCGGGACCATATATTCAACCCAAACACTCTACTTTTGCTTGGCATATCTGTAAAGATAAGAGTTCCCACTGGCAATCATCTTAAGAAGTATGGTATTGGTATGGTTTCTTGTTATGCTTTATGTGATGCATATTGTTTTGAAGAGGATGCTTTCTATGTCTTTCATTAATGCTCCTATGCATGGAAAATATATGAATGGTTGGCTTACACATAGAAGATGGCTTTTCCTTTTATCTTCTCAATTTTATAATTTGTAGGTGGCTATGCTTATGAATATCCTTGGTCAGATTTGGTTTAATAAGAATAAAGCTCGCTTTGATTGGAAATATGCTCCAGCTATAAGAGCAGTTGCTACTCGCAAGGTCTATTTGGTTATGATTACCGAATTTGTCCAAGTTACACTCACTTTGGAGTAAAAGAGATCTTCTTTTGGATTTGGGAATTGGTATTAAGAACTTCGAGCACCTTATGTTCAAATTATGAGTTAGATTCCCCAACCTCGAGATTTCATAAAAATTAATATTGATGGCATGTTCAAAGGTTCTTTGCATGTTTTCGCTTGTGAGGCTGTGTTTAGAAACTGTAAGGGAGAATTTTTGTGTGGTTTTCCTTGTCCATTACATGTTGAGACAGCTTTTGCTACAAAGCTGATAGCTGTTATCTTGGCTATTGAGCATGCTTCTATTCGAGGTTGGACTATGTTATGGATTGAATGTGATTCTCCTTTAACTGTGCATCTTTGCAACAAGCGGCTTTTGCCCCCATGGTTTCTTACTCATCGATGGAATAATTGTATTGCTCTCATGGATTCCATGACGACCCGCTTTTCGCATGTCTTCGGGGAAGGTAATGGTCTAGCTGATAGTTTGGCCAATTTAGGAGCTACAGTGGATTCTTTTACTTGGTAGCACTCTGCACCCCCCAGATGTTGCTTCTCTTTTGTCGAAGATTGTTCTTATGCTGTCTAGCTATCAGTTCAGCTAGCTTTGTAATTTTAGTTTTGCTGGTTTTTTTGCTACAGTTTTATTTTATTTTAATAAAATCTCCTTATTTTGGTGAGGATACATCCAAAAGAAAAATCATTTACAGTATCAATCATCCAAATCTTCATTCATCATATAGTCAATCAACTTCATCTCATCAGGGGACACACGGTTCATCCCAACAAATGGTCCTATCTTGTAAAGGCCTGCACCATTATAGGAATTTGTCCTATCTTGTAACGGCCTGCGCCATTATAGGAATTAGACTTATTTATATTATCCATGTTGGTCATCCCAAACACGATTCTCACACCAAAATTTATTTCCCTTTTCAGCAACGAAACTTCAATTGTGTTCTTACTCCATATGAAACTTGCATTGTTCAACAATAAATCTTGAAATCAAATTACAAATACACTCTAATTATATACATATAAATTTGGTTACATTATGTGCTATGCTAATCATTCAACTGACTACCATTACCTACTTATTTTTCGCATATTCCTTCGTCAGCATTATCTTTCCTCTATAGTACTTTATAAATTGATTCCTTTTTCATATATTTCACCATCCACCTTAAACTTCTAATTATCGTTTCCGTTGCCACATGTCCATCTCTCATTATTTTCACTTTCCCATCCATTTAACCTACATTTAACATACCATCTGCAATTCTACATTTTTTTTTTTGAATTCTGTTATACACAGATGGTTACTAATATTATATCAGACATTACAATTACAATATTTACAATCATACTAAACAACTGGGACCACTATCATACATTAACCCACTGAAGCATTTGTCCAAATACTTTGAACCATCTCTAATATTCGAGGGGTGTCTACTCCACTCACATTTCGTAAAGGAGAGACTGTCTTCACTTAATTAGTTGATAATTGAGGAAGAACTGAAACTAACCTCCATAATGCTCTTATGGAGGCTCGAACTCTTACACTCAATATTATAAGTGCAAGACTTCTCTCATTAAATCAAAGGCCAATTGCTATATGCAATTCTACATTTTGATACGCCCATTCCATTACTTTCTTGTTCAACAATTACACTTCCCTGAATATTGTCACATCTTCCGCTCACACCATTCAATTCTCCAAGAATATTGCAATTGCTAGAATTCACCTATTGTACACCACAAACTTGCTTCTTTGCCCATGGTCCTACCTCTTTGGCCTTAACATCTCACCCATCTCACCATTGACTACATTCTTAAATATTTCGATTTTCATAAGTATTTCTCACTCCAATACTTGCTTTCTCACGCACTACCACCTACAACAATATTTATATTTACAATTCAACATTAGTTAATAGATTCTCCTTAAAAAAAATTAGTAATTCAGACACTATGTATGATTCACAAATATTAAGTTTGCATATTAGAAAAAAGTTGAGGCTCATCACAAGGTTTTTCCCCTTTTCTATATTCCTAACAAATATCGACCTTTCTATGTGTTTCTAACAATCGTTATAACCAACATCAATGCCTTTACATTTCCACTACGTAATCTTAAACCCAGTATCTCAAAGTTAGTATTATTTCATCATAGTACCAATTTTTTCCCTCAACAATAAATAATAAAATCAGGAGCTAAACCACAAACCTTACCAAATAAATTTTATAGATTTCTATCTATCTCTATTTATTTTAATAAATTTTCACAATTATTCACTTCGGCCTTAGCAACATAACAATTCATAATTATTCAAACAAAACTATCATTTAAGCTCAAACAACAAACTCCAACTTGACTTTCAAAATATTGTCTGCTATATTCAAACACTTATTTAACGAACTACATGTATTAATTTTAATAACGATTTATGTATACCTTGTCAGTCGCTATGCGTCCTTTCTTATTCAACCAGTTAAAAAATCTTCTTGTCTCCGTAGCATCCTTGAAGACAATTGGACACAGCGTTGGGTCTCTTCTTATCATCCCATATACTAAAGAATTAATGTATAATATCTGCAAAATCACATGCATATATCATTATTATAATATTTCACAATTTGGCTTCCTCTTAATATATTTTGTAAGTTACTTTTTACATCAATAATCAATTCAGAAGACACACTAATTTAATCCAAACTCATTTCAAAAACATAATTTCAGATGCTATTCACACCATTCTAAACAATTTTATTATAAACATCATATAAATAATTTTTTTTTTTTCAAATTTATGTTATAAACTCAAAATCTGCATGCCTAACCATCCATTTACTAACAGCTTACATTACTTATAAGTACAACAGATAACAACCTATATATGACAAGTCATTGTGCCTTTTTTGACATCTTTCAAAGACAATAGAAACCTTGAACTTATGTGGACTCCACTTGCTGGAAATAGCACCGAACGTAGTGCAAACAGAGTGAGCATCACTTTAAATTCATCATCTGCCACCTTTGTTTTACATTGGATTTCATCCAACTTCTTAATGTGTATACAATTACAACTCGCTTCAAACATCCTTAAATATCCCGACACTTCTTCCATCTCCCCATCTACCTCTACATTCATTCCACCCTCTGAAATTCCCATAAATACTCAAAATTATGTGCAGTGGCGAAGCTAACACTATTTTTTAAGGTGGGCTAGAATTTTTTTTTTAATTCAATTACTTCTCAAAAAATTTATTCTATACAAATGAAATTATTAAAATGCACTAGACAAGCAAAAAAACTAATAATAAAACTATAAAAGTACAATGTAAATAAAAAACACTATCAACGAAATTTTGTTCGATTCTTCAAAAAAGAAAACTCAAATATTATCATATCTGAATTATATTATGTGCGATAATAATACATTAGAGAATTGTTAATTATTTTATCAAAAAATTTGACAAAAATATAAGTTAATAACTAATTCAAAAACAGTATGAGCATGCGGGTGCAGCAAAGGCTGACCGTCACTCATAAGGTGACAGTTTGATGACTTGAACAGCTGAGTTTTGGGGAATTTAGACGTTGGATAATTGGATCAATTAGTTAGGGATTTGGGTGAGTTTTTTAGTTTAGAAAAAATAGACATTGACTATAATTATTAGTTATATTTTTATATTTTACTATAAATTTTATAAAAAAATAAATTTATAATTAATTTTTTTTTTCAAGAAACTAACACGGGCTACAGCTCGAGTTAGCCTTCTTCATAGCTTTGCCCCTGATTATGTGGATTAAGATCCAACTCCATAACATGAACTCTTAAAACTGACCTACCAATATCAGACCTCTTTACTAATTGCTCACATAGTTTCTCATTCAAGCATCCACACTCTATCTCAATATATTTGCCATATGAAATTGAATTCATGGCATCTTTTTGTGCTTCGGCAAGATTACTTGCCATACCCAACAATGCTCTACCACGCATCTTTACACATACTTCACATTGTTATAGTTTGTTTGACCACCTCTGTGCCTTCTACCAATATACTTGCGCTTAATTTTAGCCAATAGATTCTTAAAGGTCCTTCTAAGTTCCTTCTACGTCTGCATTTATTTGTGTTATGCTTAGTTATGTATCAATTTACAAATTTTTCTTGTACTATATATTCAACAAACAAATATTTATAACATCAAATGCTCACCTCATTTGTAATACAAGCACTTGTGGCACTTGCCTTTATCTTCTGCACTACTTCTCTACTACATTTATCTCAATATTCTATTTTGATAGCCTGTTAAATATTTTGCTTTGCTAATATTTTATCCATTTATTTCTTCACTGCTTCATCTTTTTTAAGATAATTGGCATTTAATTTCAAAAGACATAAAATCTCTCATTTTTAATTGTTGAATTGTGTCCCACATTGGCTAGTAAAGAGGAGATACTTGGGTTTATAAGGCGGTAGGTCACTCAAAATGCTAGTCTTTTGAGTTAGATACTTAGAAATCTTATGTTAAATTCCCCTAACAATTGGTATCAGAACACCCTAATAGCCCGAATGTGGTGGTAGAACAACTCAGGTGTGTTGGATGAAAGGATTGGGGTTCGTCAATGGTTTTGTCCGGGGGGGTTGTTGAGTTTTATCCCACATTGACTAATAAAGAATAAATACTTAGGTTTATAAGAAGGTAGGTTATTCCACTCAAAAGGCTAGTCTTTTTTGTTGAATACCTAGAAATCTTATGCTCAGTCCCCTCAACTTAACAATTATCAAAATAAACTACCATTTACACAAATTTCATAAACATCCAATGTCAAATCGATAATTTTTTAAAATACTTAAAACTTAATACCAAAATTTTACTTAAGAGTATGACAAAAAACTATAACTACTTGTTACTTCTATCTTCCCACCTGTATTGGTTCCACATTTTGTTAGACTATATTTTCTTCAAAATTACGAGCCTTCCGCTTCAGATTTGGTGCCACCATTATGTCATCATCAATATTGTATCACATATGAATCTTTTATATTTCTTTTTCATTTCTTTCTAGCTACAACCCTTTTCTATTTTCCATGGATTAACTTCAAACTATGTAACTACATTGCTTTATAGCTTCACCTCTAACAATTACCCTTTATTTGTTTCTTTATAAATCTAGGCTTTTATTTTCATACACTAGTTTCCAACTAACTGTCTAATTTTACAATTTTTATCTATTGCACTTGCCCTTCTATGCTCTCTCAATCATTCTACACTATCATCTCCTAAAACTTTCTACTTAACACCTAATGAATTTACCTAAATATATTATCTATTTTTTATTTTCAACCTAAATGAAAGACCATATTTACTGCATTTAATTTTTTTCACCACTTTAAGATAATACCCTCACCATATTTAATTTTTCAACCTACAACATCTGGTGGCTAGAAAACTAAGACACATAGCAACTTGCTAAATATGTTTTGAGTGTTCTCTTTTCCTTATTTTAGATGTTCGGAAGGAGTTTAAGCTAAGTATGTTTTGAGTGAAATATTGAAGGGATCCGTGGTAATCATTATGAGTCACGGTCATAAGCTTACAAGGCTTTGAGGCAAGGATACTATTAGCCAACGATGCATGAGAATACAAAGTAGATGGTTAGAAGTTGTGACAAGTGCCATAGGTTTGCTAAAGTAAGACGTGTGCCATCAGAGAAGGTAACTATAATATCTTCACCATAGCTACTTGCTATTTGAGAAGTTGACCTCAAAGGTCCAATGCCAACCGGTAGAGGACAAGCCAAGTACATGCTAGTAACTATGAATTACATGTTCAGAAGGAGTTCAAGCTAAGTATGTTTTGAGTGAAATATTGAAGGGATTCGTGGTAATCATTATGAGTCACGGTCATAAGCTTACAAGGCTTTGAGGCAAGGATACTATTAGCCAACGATGCATGAGAATACAAAGTAGATGGTTAGAAGTTGTGACAAGTGCCAGAGGTTTGATAAAGTAAGACATGTGCCATCAGAGAAGGTAACTATAATATCTTCACCATAGCCACTTGCTATTTGAGAAGTTGGCCTCAAAGGTCCAATGCCAACCGGTAGAGGACAAGCCAAGTACATGCTAGTAACTATGAATTACTTCATCAAATAGGCTGAATCTGAGCCTCTTTCCACCATCACCAAGAGGAAGACTACTGAGTTTGTGTAGAGGTTTATAATTTACAGATTCAACATTCCTAACGCTATAGTGAGTTATAATAAGAAGCAGTTTAACAAAAAGAATCCGTAAGAGTTTTGCTCAGAGATGGGGATAACTAATACGTTTCCTTCACTTACTTACCCTCAATCTAACGACCAAGTTGAGGTTGTTAACAAAATTATCAAGGGGGTCTTAAAGAAAAAGTGTGAGGAAAGGAAGGGAGCTTGAGTAGATGAGTGTTGTATGATTTCTAATGCTATCAATGCCAATGTGCAAGTGTACACAATAAGTAATATAATGATAAGTATTCAAGATCGTCTCCACATGGATTGATGTTATAGTAAGTATACACATCATTTCAGTGCACTTTTTAAATTAATTATAAAAGAACAATTGATAAAATTGATTTCCTAAAGTTAATGAGACAATAAATAAAATGTAATTAAAAGGAATTTAAACTTAAACGCAAGAGATTAATTAATGAGAATGAAGTAATTGAGTGATTAAACTCACTTAATGTTTTTTATTATGTTCCTAATTTTTTGTTCGGTTGCTACAACATCTGTTATAGCACGGGACAAAATCCTAATGTACCATCAGCTGTCGCTTGTTAGATATCTTATATCTTGATGCAACTTAACAGTGACCAATTGTTATGCTAACATAAGATATAACATTACACGCTTAAGTTCTAATTACCCTACAAGGTAAATCCTTATTTCTAGTTCATCCCAAATTTGAGATTAAGCATGACCATTTTTTAATCAAGTTAAACTCAACTAAAGAAACTCAATTTAAAATCAAGTATTCTTTTGATATGTTCCACTAAGCCAGGCATTTTTTAGGCTCTTTCTTAGCTAGCATCAGTAAATGAGTGGTCAACTGAAATAGAGAATTAAAATAAGTATTATCAAAATAACATGTTATAGCAAACATGTAGCAACACAAAATATCAGCCAATTAACTATCAATATTGTTTTATCACCTAACCACATGTAATTTTAGTTCATAATTTGTGAGAAAACAAAAACCAAAATAGTTTCAGCCTTCAAACAAATCATCATAACAAGATAGAAACGAGAGAGCAAGAATAAGAGTTGAATATGCTCATCCTTATGAGTCCTCTTGATGTTCTTCTTGAATCTATTGTTGTCATCCTCAAATCTCTCTCTTGATTTTTGTTTTCTCTTGTGTTGTTTCTTAATTCCTTATCTCTAATGACAGCTCCCTTTTCTGTTGTAATGTGCTCCTTTTTAAAAGTTAAAATTAGGGTTACCAGAAAAGTATGACATTGTATCTCTTATTTTTGGAAATTTTATATTGCAATCTTCTATCTAACGCGCGAAATCTCGTTTATTGTTGCTCTAATTGGTACTGCAGCAACAGTCCTACACATATTGCTCCAGCATCTTCATTATTCCAGACCTGATTTAATTTCATTGCATCCAAGTTCTTTTGTAACTTTGCAAACTTGCTACTGCAATATTCCATACATGAAATTTGAGTTTCTTAATCACCTACAATTATGCACATAATCAGAGCATATAATAATCTAAAAACACATGAATTTTATTGAAATTAAACTTAAATGACTACTCATGGAAAATGTAACTAAAATGGAACGAAAACATATTATTTACTCTTTAAGTAATGTTGATTTAAGTCTAAAAATATGATAACTCTCATTTTATAGAGTTATCAATGAGCTGCCAAGTGTCTTATGTGCTTATAGAAAAACTCATAATGTTTACCACAAGAGAAATGCCTTTTGCTCTTGCCTCCGAGGTAGACGCAGTTATCCTCATTGAGATCAAAATTCTTTCTCATAGAATGGCTAACTTCAATGAAGAGGGGAATATCTCCTTTATTGCTACTAACTAGACTTATTTATAAATAAAAAAGCAAAAGCATGTTCACATAATATACTTATAATATTGATTTTGATGATAACAAACCATATGTGTCATAAGTTAAAAATGTTGGAGTCTTTAAAATTGAATGAAATTCTTAGGCCGTATAGTGTTTTGGGACAAAATTGAGGTTCTGAAAATAAATGGATAACCATTAACTTTGAAATGGTTAACCGATAACTTAAGGTTACATTTTGATTTATTTTGTATGATAACAAATAACCGATAATATGCAAACGACAAGTCAACTTTGAACAAGTGAGCTTCTAGAATTAAACGGCAAATCGTTACATGAAAATAGTAAGCAATCTTCAATAAATGAACTCTCTAGAAATAAATGGCAAACTATAATGAGAAAATGGCAAACCAACTTCAATCAGTGAATTCTCTGGGATTAAATGGTAAATTGACAATTCCAAACGACGATCTGACAATTTAAATTTTAGCATAACAGTTACTTTGGCACAAGTCAAAATGACAAACCGATTGAGGTTAATGGTGATTCAATAATTTCCAAGAAGTCAACAACGGTTACTTTTCTTTTCCAATTATAAAGGCTCAATCAAATTCAAATTTAGGTGACATTTAGTTCAAGCATGTTTATTCTTTCATCAAATTGCACTTTGAGCATTCATTTGTAAATACATATATTGTGTGAGAGAAAATTTATATGATCTTCATTTTAATATTAAAATTGAGTGATTGTAAGTATGGGAAACACTTTAGGAAAGGGGTGAGAAATCACCTCAAATTGCAAAGGTTTTACTAACACCTTGGAAGTTAATTGTAAGCATCTTGTAGCCTTGGGTTATAAAGGCTTGGATAGTGAAATCCTCAACCTCGATTAGCTTAGATGCGTGGACGTAAGTGAAGTTTGCCGAACCACGTAAAAACATTGTGTTTGCTCTCTTATCTCTTATCTCTTTAAATTTATTTATTCTTAAATTTACTATTGTTGAAAATCTTAAGGAATTAGTTTAACTTGTTGTATACTTCTATTTTTTTCAAAAAGCCCAATTGACCCCCCTTTTAGGTTACTTAGCTAGAATTTCATTTGGTATTAGAGTAAGCTTCTATTGTTAGGACTTAACTATCTAGAGTATAAGATTCATAGCACCCCAAAATGAGTCTACCTTTAGAGAAGGACAGTCCACCATTAGACCACCATTGTTTTTATAGAAATGATTACCCATACTAGAAAACTATTATGAGAATTTACTTACAGGCTTTAGATTGTGAAATATAGGAAATCGTTAGTGATGGTCCATTCATGCCAACTATTAAAAATGAAGAAAGAGAAAAAATTCCAAAACATTCAAATGAATGGAGTAAGGTGGAAAAGAAGAAGACCTCTGTAAGCTCTAAAGCCACGAATGCCCTGTTTTGTGATTAGATAAGAGGGAGTTTCATAGAGTTTTAGGTCATTCCAATGCATATGAAATTTAGAGGAAGTTAGAAGTTGTTTATAAAGGAACAAACCAAGTTAAAGAGTCTAAAATTAGTATATATGTTAGGCAATATGAATCGTTCTAAATGGAACAAAATAAAAGTGTGCATTCCATGTATACTAGATTTACAGACATAGTAAATACTCTGAGAGTCCTAGGGAAAACTTTTTTAAATAGTGAAAAAGTAAAAAAGAAATCATTAGGTCTTTGTCAAAAGAATAGAGACCTAAGAGAACCATAATTGAGAATTCCAAATATTTAAATACATTATCTATTGATGATTTAATTGGCTCACTTAGTTTCTATAAAGAGGATTTAGCAGTTGAAAGAGGTGATAAAGTTAAAAAGAAGAAGAGTGTTGACCTTGAAAGCTTCAAGATCGGAAAGTGACAAAGAAAGCGTAATTGAAGATGATGGTATGGCTATGATAGCCAGAAAATGTAGGAAGTTTCTCAAGAAATCCAGTGAGCAAAGTTTAGGAACTTCAACAACCGAAAGAAAAAAAAGAAGCAATTATATACTTTGAATGTAAGAAGCCTAGACACATAAAATCAAAATGTCCTCTCCTTAAAAAAGCAAAAAAGAAAGGTATAGTGGCCACATAGGATGATAGTGATAAGGAGACCTCAGATGAAGAGGAACCACATAAAGTGTCAAACCTAGTACTTATCACAATAGGAGAAGAACTTGATGCGTAAATGATCTTTCTTCTTATGATGAGTTGTTTAAAGCATTTACTGAATTGCATAATCACTCAAAGAAGATAAGAATGAAAATGCTTTTCTTAAAAAGAAAAAATGTAAAACTTTCAAATAAGAATAATACTTTGAATGAAAAGATTAAGTGCCTAAAAGTAGAAAACAAAAGTTTGTATGAAGAATTGCATTCTTTAAAGAAAAACAAGATGTTTCACTTAGAAATGAAGGTTTACTTGTAAATGATTTGAAAAAGAAAAATAAAACGAAAAAGAAAAATAGTGATGAGCATAATGATATTGTTTTAAAATTTTAGGAATGGGCAAAAAATTTTAGATAATTTGCTTGACTCTTAAAAATCTATTTTTTATAAAGGAGGTATTTGCTATAAGTCAAATTTAAAAGAAAAGTATTACAAGAATTACTTTGTTAAGACAACCTCTATTAAGATGACCAAATTGTATGTCATTATTGCAATAGAAATGGTCACATGAGTTATAGATGTCATTTGAAGAGAAATACATATTACAGAATCAAATGTATTTGGGTTCTAAAAAGAACCATTACTAACGCTCAAGGACCCAAAAAGTTTTGCGTACGTAGAACTTGAGATTTCTTCTACAGGGATCAAAGAAGATGAAGAACAAATGGTGCTTGGACAACAGATGCTCGAGACATATTATAGGCAATTACTCTTTGTTTTTTAGTTTTATCAAGATAAAAAATGGTAGAGAATTATCTTTTGGAGATAATTCAAAAAACAAATATTATTGGTATTGGTAATGTCGGTAAAATTCCTTTACCTTTGTTGAAAATGTGTGTTTAGTTGAAAATTTGAAACACAAAATAGTTAATATTAGTTAATTGTGCGATAAAGGCTATAGAGTTATTTTTAATAAAACAAAATGTGTCATTGAGAATGTATGTGATAACAAAATTTTGTTTATTAGAAAGATGTGTTAATGTATATGCCATTACTATAGATTGCGCATCATTGCATGATAAATATTTTTTCTACATTACATGATGATATTTGATTATGATATAGAAGACTAGGTCATGCAAGCATGAATGTGATTTTAAAAATTTTGAAAAATGATTTAGTTACAGGTCTTCCAAAAATTAGTTTTCCAAAAGATAAAATTTGTAAAACTTGTCAAATTGGAAAACAAATCAAAACCTCTTTCGCAAAAAAAAAAATCATATTTCCACTTCAAAACCACTTCAACTTCTTCATATAGATTTGTTTGGACCTTCTAGATATGTTAGTCTAAATGCTAAATATTATGCATTTGTAATTGTAGGTGATTATTCTAGATACATATGGATATTGTTCTTAGCTAATAAGGATGATATCTTTGATGATTTCAAAATTTTCTATAAAAAAGGTTCAAAATGAAAAAAAAAGGATATGCTATTTCTTGCATTACAACTGATCATGGTGGAGAATTTAAAAATCATGATCTTAAAATTTTTTGCAATAACTTTGGCATTGACTATCAATTCTCATCACCAAGGACTCTATAACAAAATTGAGTAGTTGAGAGAAAGAATAGCTTTCTTTAAGAAATAGCTAGGACCATGTTAAATGAACATGTTTTACCAAAATATTATTAAGTCGAAGTCATCAACACCGTTTGTTATGTTTTAAATCATATGTTGATTAGAACTTACCCTAGTAAAAATCCTTATAAGCTTTGGAAAGATAGAAAACTAATATTGGTTATTTTAAAGTTTTTAGATGCAAATGTTTTATATCAAGTACAAAAGATAATCCTGGTAAATTTGATCTAAATCTGATATTGATACCTTTTTTTAGTATTCAAATACAAGAACCTTAGTTGTTGAAGAATCCAAGCATGTTATGTTTGATGAATCTTGATCCTTTCTTTACGGGGAAAGTTGTTAATGATAATATAGATAAAGAGTCACAAAAAGAAGAGTCTTCAAAAAACAAGAAAGATGATCTAAGAAAAACGAGCTAATTAAGCAAAATCATAATAAAGGTAATTCTCAAACACTCCCCAAGGAGTGGAGATATGTTTTTTCTTACTCTAAAGACTTAATCTTATGTGATACTAAGGTGTAACTACTAGATTATCACTTAAAAATACTTGTGAGCATACTGAATTGATATCTCAAACAGAACCAAAATCATTTTTTGATGCTAGAAATGATGAATCTTGGATTATGGCTATGCAAGAAGAGTCAAATAAATTTGAGAGAAACAGTGTATGGAAACTTATTCTTAAACCAAAACATAAATCTGTAATAGGCACTAAATGGGTATCTAGGATCCTTCACGAGGTGTAACTACTAGATCATCACTTAGAAATACTTGTGAGCTTACTGCATTTATATCTCAAATTGAACCAAATCGCTTTCTGATGTTGAAAATGATGAATCTTGGCTTATGGCTTTGCAAGAAGAGTTAAATCAATTTAAGAGAAATAATGTGTATAAACTTATTTTTAAACTAGAACATCAATTTGTAATAAGCACTAAATTGGTATTTAAGAATAAAATGGATGAATCTAGTATGAATGTAAAGAATAAAGCTAGACTAGTGGCTCAAGCATACAACCAGGAAGAAAGAATTGATTTTGATGAAACCTTTGCTCTCATAGTCAGATTAGAATCTATTAGGATCCTCTTAGCATTTGCATGTCATAAGGATTTCTTTTTATATCAAATGGATGTTAAGAGTGCTTTCCTGAATGATTATAATATAGAAGAAGTTTATGTAAAACAACCCTTGGTTTTGAAAATAAAAAATTTCTAAATCATATTTATAAGTTGTCCGAAACTTTATATGATTTAGAGCGCAAGCGCCTAGAGTATGGTATGAAAGGCTTAGTAGATTTCTTTTGGAAAATAATTTTTCAATGGGAAAAGTGGATAATACACTTTTTATTAAGCATAAGAATGAAGATATATTCATTGTTCAAATTTATGTTGGTGATATTATCTTTGGTTATATTGGTGAGTATTTTTGTAAGGAAGTTTCATCTTGTATGAGCAAAGAATTTGAGATGAGCGTAATAAGAGAGTTAAAATATTTCCTTGGACTATAAATAAGGCAAAATGAAGAAGGAATCTTCATCAATCAAGCAAAATATTTGAGATATTTACTCAAAAAATTTGGATTTGAAAATGAAAAGGCTAAAAGCTCTCAAATGAGCTCAACAATCAAGCTTGACAAAGATGAAAAATGTGAAGAAGTTGATGTCAAAACTTATCAAGGTATGATTGGATCTTTACTTTACTTAATTCCGAGTAGGCCTGATATCATATTTAGTGTATGCTTATTTGCAAGATTTCAATCATGTCCCAAGGAATCTCATTTGCTTGCTGCTAAAACAATTTTTCATTATTTGAGTAAGAAAATTGATCTAGGTCTTTAGTATCTTAGAGGGACTCACATAGATTTAACATGTTATTCGGATGCCGACTTTGCCAGATACATAGTCGACAAGAAAAGTACTAGTGGAACTCATCACTTTCTAGGTCACTCACTTGTCTCTTGGTTTAGTAAGAAATAAAATTCAGTTGCTCTTTCAACAACTGAGGTTGAATATATTGCTATCGGTAGTTGTTGTGCGCAAAACATATGGATGAAACAAACCCTTACAGACTACGAGATTAAACTTGATCATATATCTATCATGTGTGACAATACTAGTGCTATAAATCTATCAAAAATTTTCATTCATTGTTCTAAGACCAATCATATAGAGATTAGACATCATTTCTTGAGATATAATGTTAAAAAATGGGACATAATATTAGAATTTGTTCCAACAATAAACAACATGCGGATATCTTCACGAAACCCCTTAGTGAGGATCAATTTATCAAAATTCAACATGAACTTGAAATGATGAAATTTTCACATTGACATGTCTATATATGTTATTGAGGTTATGTGTGTGTGTTCGCACTGTTTTTTTTTTTTAGATTTTCACATTAACATGTCTACATATGATATTGAAGTTATTTATTGTGTTTGTATATGTTGATTGATTTGATTGATTTTGAAATTTGTATGCATTCATTTTTCATGCATTAAAAATAGCCTTTGAGACATTTTGAGTTCATGAAATAACCTTGAAATGAACAATTATTGGCCAAAAATCAAAACAGACATGTAAAATTATAGTTAAAATAAACGGCTAGCCATTTCAGAATAAACTGATAATCGTTTAAAAATATAGACTTAGGGGGTGTGCTCTATAAACTACCTGTTAATCAATATCCACAAATAGTGAACCGTTTGTGTGTCCAAAGGTTCTTTATGTTTCTAGATGTCAACAGTTAATCGATTTCAAAAAGTGGCATGTCGTTTTCATGCAATTATAGAACTATTCCTAGGTTTTCTTCCTCATTAGTGCTAACCCTACACCGTTTTCTCTCTAGGCTGTGATGGTAGTGTTTTCTCTCTCATTCATCATTTTCTTGAGGTTTCTTGCAAAATTGAACCTCCACAATCATTATAAACCTCCTCAACTTCATTTCTTCATCATCGAAACAAGATTTGAAAGCCAAAATCAGAAATTCCCAATTTGAAACCATAACTGTGAGCTAAACAGTCATCTTCAAAATTGGTTGGATTTTCACCAATTTTTGGCCAAATTAAGCACCCACATTTGTAACACCTGTTGTTTTTGTTATATTATTATTATTATATATCTATTTTATAGAATATAATGTTTTGGGTTAATGTATTCAAGGTTATTTTACTGTATTTAATTTTATTTCTTTTAAATCTTAAATCACTTAGTTTATTTATTTATTTATTAAACACCTTATTTAAAAAGGAAATAAATTCCTTAATGGGTAAGGGTTTTAAAAAGGCTTGGCTTATAAAAACTTCCTCTACGTTATTTGTTTCTTAAAACCCTAGAGGCTAATTAAAAAAAAAAGAATACAACAACCAAAATAAGAGTAAATTCTTGTTTTTGAATAAGAGAAGGGGAAAATTTTGATTGTGTTCCTATTTCCTATTAAAGGGTTCTTGAGCTTGGATCTTGTTTTGAAGGTCGGAAAGAATTTATAAGCCTTTAAAGTTCTGATTTTGATTGTGATTTTATGTGATTGATTGAATGATTTTGTATGTGTTGTATTAATAAAATTGTGAAATGCATGATCATGCTTTCATTTAAGTGTTATTGAGTGGAAGTAGTGCTATTATGTTATCCTAGAAACTCTAAATAGTAAATATTGAACATCATGCGACTGTTGTTTTCATTGAGTTTCATGCACAAAACTTTATAGATTATTAAACTAGAATCTTCATCTTTGTATCTATATATTTATTGTTCAAAAATTCATTGTATATTAATTGTTTTGATTTTTCGAAGTTGGAACACTGGTATTGGAAAATTCCTATTTTCATTAGAAATTCTCACTTCTATAATTTATTTCATAACCCAAACGACTTTTAAAAATTCTGGGAATTTTTAATTACTGTACACATTATGTCTAGTTTCTATCTCCTCCCTCACCCAGATAATTCCTCTTACTATATTGATATGGATAGTTTTGATGAACTTTTTATCGGTGGTAGACGTGTTAAGAGATTGTTAGAACAGAAGGTTGGAAGATTTCTTTAAGCATTAAGGAGAATGTATATTGTTAGAGCATTTTATTCAAACATGGAGATCTCTGCCTCTAGACAAAATAAGATTCTTACTAATGTGGGTAGAGTATATATAAAATTTGATGTAGGGGGATCAAACTCATGTTCAACCATTTTCTTCATGTTAATGCGGTTAGGAACATTTGTAGGCGTAGCAACCGTTTTGATGATATTTGCCACCTTCCTTTCCGTTCCCAACTCTTACCCCCATAGGTTTGAGTACTTCACAGCATCCTTCAGCATTTTGCTACTCCTAGGAAAGGGTATGCTAATGAGGTTACTCGTTTGGATGTTAGGTTATTAGATTGTATCATTCGTCATCAACTGATTAACCATGGGTTTGTAATTATGAGACATATGTTGGGTACTCCTAGGGTCAGTAACAGGTTGCTTCCTTATTGTAGTATCATTACCAGAATTCTACGACATTTAGAGTACCCCTTTATGAGCCAGCTTATAAGGAGTCCAAGATGTTAAGGGAAGAGGCCATTACTGCATCAGAATTTCATAGGAGGAATGTGGAATGGGTTAAGACCACCTCTATTAAAAACCGGGATTTGCTAGTAGCGCCTGAAGATGACAAAACTTTCGACAATATTTACTCAACCAATCAGTTACTAGATTTTAGACTGAGACCTAGATCTTAAGAACCTCATCGAACGGCAGCAGCACAGGCTGAGGAGCTAGAGGAACCAGAAGGATATGACATGGACAACATGAGCCTCCAATTTCTAAGGGAGTTCTGTAGTAGTTGATGAATGAGGTTCGATCTTTTTTCGAGCAGCAGTAGTAGCTTTAGTCTCAGTTTGCTGCTTTCCAACTTCAATAGCAACGTTCTCGATCAGCAGCAGTAGTTTTTGGATGGCCAGTAGCGCATTCTTTCTACTCGTCATGTTCACTTGCCAGCTCTCCACCACATCCATTATAATAGTTTTCTTTATTCTCCGTCACTTTGCTTTTCGCACAAGCATTTATCATTTCTTGTTATGTTAACTTTATATTACACTTTTATTTTAATTTAGGAGATTGGATATTGGTTTCTATGATGATGGTTTGAACTTTTTATTACATGATTGTTTGATATTTGAAGGATTTGTGATGACTTCGATGATTTTGAGATGTTAGTATCTGTACTTTGATGATTTGGGTGTAATGTGCTCAAAACGTTTTTTAGGGGATGCTTGTTGATAGGGGGAAGTTTTGCTGCAATTTCAACTCAAATAAAATTTTCTGCAATCTGGGTGTAATGTTGCTAAAACTTTAGATTTTCATTGCAATTTCTTTCCCTTTAACACTAAATAATTTTTTTTTTATGATGAAGGGAGAAAATAATACAAGCATTTAAACTTTGAACTTGTTAAATTGGCTTTTTACTAAGGAAATTGCATTGTTAAAATTGATGTATAAGCATGCACACACGAAAGGGGATGCTTTTAAATTGACTAAAATTGGTAAAACTTGTTATATTGACACCAATTCTTCTAAGATACTAAGTGGAAGCTAATATTTTTTAACCATTCACGCTATGAATGCATGTAAGATTTATCATTATAAAAAAATAGAGAGATTGTTGACATAATATACTTATAATATTGATTTTGATGATAACAAACTATATGTGTCATAGGTTAAAAATGTTGGAGTCTTTAAAATTGAATGAAATTCTTAGCCCACATAGTGTTTTGAGACAAAGTTAAGGTTCTAGAAATAAATGGATTATCGCTGACTTTGAAACGGTTAACTAATAACTTAAGGTTACTTTTTGATTGATTATGGATGATAACTGATAATCGATAATATGCAAACAGCAAGCTGGCTTCGAATAGGTGAGCTTCTAGAGTGAAGCGGCAAACCGTTATGCGAAAACGATAAGCCGACTTCGATCAATAAACTCTTTAGAATTAAAAGAAAAACCTTCATGTGAAAACGACAAGCAGACTTCAATCAGTAAAATCTTTAGAATCAAATTGTAAACCTATAATTCTAAACAGTGATTCGATAATGGTTACTTGGCACAAGTTAGAGCGACAAATTGATTGAGGTTAAGACAATAATTTTCAAAAAGTCAACAACGACTAGTTTTCTTCTTTAACCATAAAGGCTCAATCAAATTCAAATTTAGGTGAGATTCAACAATTTTCATAAAGCTTGCTTTTGCATATTCAAACTATATTGAGTTCAAACATGTTTATTCTTTCATCAAATTGCTCTTTGAGCTTTCATTTGTAAATGCATACACCGTGTGAGGAAAATCTGTGTAATCTTCATCTCAATATCAAAATCGAGTGATTGTATGTGTGGGAAACACTTTGAGAAATGGGTGAGAGAGGTTTTATTGACACCTTAAGCATTTTGAAGCCTTAGGTTGTGAAAGCTTGGATAGTGGAATCCTCAAGGTCGGTTAACTTGCAGACTTAGACATAGGCGAAGTTTGCCGAACCACATAAAAATACATATTTGCTCTCTTCTTCTTTATCTCTTTAAATTTAATTAAGTTAAATTTATTATTATTGAAACTCTAAGGAATTAGTTTAAATATTTGTATACTTTTACTATTTTTTTAAAATTCGTTCACCTCCTTCTTGGGCTGCTTAACTGGAATTTCAAAATGGAACCCAAAAAGGCTGCATATCAATATCGTGTCTCTGGGTTATTCAACAAAAAACTTCACCAACGAGCTTTTAACAAAGGATATCTAGTGCTCAAGGGGATATTTGAGAACACAAAAGTGGTTTCGAAATGAGTTTTTAGGACTAACTAGGACAATCCTTATCGAGTATGTAAGCTGGTCGGTTTAGGTGCTTACAAGTTACTAAACATAGATAAGACTAGTTAAGCGCCCATGGAATGCAGTTATGCTGAAGAAATATTACCAATAGGCCACTCTGATCACTACTCTCTTTATTTGTTGTTCTCTTTAAATATATATTTGTAATACTATGTGTAGGCCTTGTCAATACCACACTAGCTCCCTACAATAGTCAGTTGTTCTTTTCAATTCTTAGAAATTTTTACAACAAATCAAGAGGCCTATAAGTTTCGCCTCCCTTAGGTTAACTCCTGCCATGTCATGTAATGATATGAGCTCTCATTACCTAGAGAAAAATCATCTATGAATACATGTATTGTTTTTTTATCTATAAATGCAGCTATTTTTTATCGTTTTATAAACTAATTGAATAATTAATGATTAAACTCAATTCGTTGAGCTTATCTCTTTGCTTGATGATATATTTATTATCTTATGGTTACTTACTCTTGAGTGATCTCCAGTAACAATTCGCCATATCTTGATGCTTTTAAGTCCATGTCCCAAGTCAGCATGATTGTTAAGAGACTAACGTCATGAAAGCTAAAAGTACTGCAACTTTGTGTTGGGAGTAGAGATCATAGAAGACCTAAGCATAAAATCAAATCGTCAAGAGCCTATTAAAGGTAATTTTTAGAATTAAATCGCACACACACTCTACCCAAATTAATTAAAGGCCATTCAGCCAAAAGATTAACGCAAGCAACCACTATGATAGTTAGCAGAAAATGATATAGGAGTTAGCCACCAAGCGGGCTAACCAAACAATGAAGAAAGGCAATGAGCCTTTATGAGTTCACACCCACACGAGGGAAATGATATTGAAGGAGACGCAAATGCTCCCATACATGTGACAAAACGGGTTAAAAAAGCCCTTGAGAGAGCTCAACCATGTTGGAGAATTAACAAATAAAATACACAAAACACACACTATTTTATTTTTTCAACAACACTCCTCACCAATTGCAACTCTTATTTTTTTTCACTCTCTACACCTTAGAGATTTTGCTACTCCACTTGATGATTAAACCAAAGGGGAGAGGGGGGTATTTATACATGAAACAAATTAATCACAACCATTCATTTATTCAACTAATACACAAATCCTCACCATCCATTAAAACCTACCACTCACCTACTTCACCAACCACACCTACTACACATAACACAAATAATTCAAACCTCACCAATCATACCTACTCATGGAATCTTCCATGAGTTGGGCTTGAATTTATTCATCTTGGATCAAGTTTATGATCCAACACCCCCCCTTAAACTTGATCCTGTGACACCAAGCAAACTTCTGAATTTTACGAAGTCTTCTTGCTTGAGTGGCTTAGTGAAGATATCAGCTGCTTGATCTTGTGATTTTACATACTTGATTTGCACTTCTTTTCTTGCAATACACTCTCTTATGAAATGATAGCGAGTGTCTATGTGTTTGCTTCGATCATGAAAGACTGGATTCTTGGATAGGGCAATTGCTGATTTGTTATCAACACAAATCTCGCTTGGCTCTTCTTGTGGCAAACTTAACTCCTTCAGCAAATTTCTGAGCCAAATTGCATGACAAACACTTGATGTGGCAGCTATATACTCAGCTTCATAAGTGGATAGCATGACAATTGGTTGCTTCTTTGACATCCATGTGAAAGCAGTATCTCCCATGAAGAACACAAATCCTGTGGTGCTTTTCCGATCATCTACATCTCCACCCCAATCACTATCGCTATATCCAACAAGCTTGTAGTCATTAGAAAATGAGTATAACAAGCCGAAATTAATTGTACCTTTGATGTAGCAAAGGATTCTTTTTGCAGCTTTAAAATGAGTGGTCTTTGGATTCTCCATGTATCGACTCACAACTCCAACAGCATAACGTATATCTGGTCTCGTGCATGTTAAATAACGTAGGCTTCAAACCAAACTTTTAAAGAATGTTGGATCTATATCTTCGCCTTCATCATATTTGGATAACTTGACTCCGCATTCCACTGGTGTGCTTATAGGCTTGCAATCATTCATCTTGAATCTTTTGAGAATCTCCTTCGCATAGCTTTCTTGGGAGATAAATATGCATTCTTCCTTTTGCTTGATTTCAATGCCGAGGTAATATGCCATCAGTCCGATGTCAGTCATCTCGAACTCTTCGATCATCACTCTCTTGAACTCTTCAAACAAGCTTGGATTACTTCCAGTGAAAATGAGATCGTCCACATACAGGCGCACAATCAAAATATCTCCATCTTTTTCTTTGACGTAGAGAGCATGTTCGTATGGGCATTTGGTGAAGCATTTCTCATAAAAATACTTGTCAATTCTGCTATTCCATGCCCTTGGTGCTTGCTTTAACCTGTGAAGAGCTTTCTTCAATCTCAAAACTTTGTCTTCATGTCCTTTCACTACATAACCCAATGGTTGTTCGATGTAAACTTCTTCTTCAAGGAATCCATTCAAGAAAGCAGACTTCACATCCATTTAAAAAATCTTCCATTTGTTATGAGCAGCCAAAGAAATAATAAGTCTAATAGTTTCAAGTCTGGCTACAGGAGCAAATACCTCGTCGTAGTCTATGCCAGCCTTTTGACTATAGCCTTTTGCAACTAGCTTCGCCTTGTGCCTTTCAATTTCTCCCTTCGCATTTCTTTTTGTTTTGTACACCCATTTGACACCGATTGCTTTATGCCCTTTGGGAAGAGTAGTAAGCTCCCAAGTATCATTCTTCACAATGGCTTTGATTTCTTCATCCATTGCAATTCTCCACTTCTCATCTAGTACAGCTTCTTAGAAGTTGACTAGCTCACAATCAGCAAAGAGGCAAAAGAGAGTGAGATTATCATGTCTCTCAGTTACCTCATAGAGATCTTGAAGATTTCTTGTACGTTCTTCAATTCATTCATTTAAGAAAGATGGTGGTGAATCTCTATATGTGTTTGATGCTGGTGAGATAAGTGGAGTAGCTGGCTCTTGTTGTTCTTCTACTTGTTTTATCTGTGTGTGATCATCTTCTTCAATGGGAAAGAAGTTAAAGTCATCCACACCAGAGCCAAAATCCCATTCTCCTTCTTCATAAAAAACTACATCTCGACTGATCACGATTTTCCCGTTGTTTGGATTGTAAAGCTTGTATCCTTTGGAGTTGTTGTCGTAGCCGATGAAGATGAACTTCTCACTTTTGTCATCCAGCTTGGCTCTACTTTTCGTTTGGTATATGTACATAGGCAATGCTTCCGAAAACTCTTAGATGAGTGATGCCGGATTTTCTTCCACTCCAAGCTTCTTGTGGCGTCTTGCCCTACACGTTTCTTGTTAGAGATCGATTGGATAAGTAGACTGCACATGCAACAGCTTCAGCCCAAAATTCTTTAAGTAGCCTCTTACTCTTAATCATGCTTCTTACCATGTCGAGGATGGTTCTATTCTTCCTTTCTGCAACACCATTTTGTTGGGGGCATCTTGGAATTGTCAAAGGGCGTTGAATTCCATTTGCTTCACAAAACTCTAAAAATTCTTTGGAAATGAACTCTCCACCTCGATTAGATCTCATGGCTTTAATCTGGTATCCACTTTCTTTTTCCACTACAGCTTTAAACTTCTTGAAAGCTTCAAAAACTTTTGATTTTTGCTTCAAAAAATACACCCAAGTTTTTCTTGAAAAATCATCTATGAAGAGAAGGAAGTAGTTACTTTTACCAAGGGAGTTTGGCTTGAATGGACCGCACACATCAGTATGAATGAGCTCGAGTGGCTTCTGAGCTCTTGAGTTTGACTCCTTTGGAAAGCTCTTTCTGAACTGCTTGCCAAGTAAACATCCTTCACAAAGTTGATCAGGGTGATTGATGTATGGTAAGCCTTTCACCATGTTCTTCTTGAATAGTAGCTCCAATCCTCCAAAGTTGAGATGCCCATATCGAAGATGCCAAATCCAGGATGGATCGTTGTGACAGGCTTTAAGACATTTTGCAACATCATTTTGAATATTTAAAGGAAACATTCTATTTTTCGACATTTTCACCTTTGTAATTAGATTTCCTTTGTCATCTCTTAGGAAAAGACTATAATCTTTTAAGTGAATATCATAGCCTTTTTCTAAAAGTTGACCCAAACTAAGGATGTTGCTTTTCATATTGGGCACATAGTAGACATTCGAAATTATTTGGTGGCTACCATCTTTTGCACGAAAAAGAATGTTACCTCTACCCTTCACTGGTACTTTTGAATCATCTCCAAAAGCGACACTGTCATTCACAGATTCACTTAGTTGCACGAACATGCTTCTGTTTCCATTCATATGATTGCTAGCACCTGTGTCAAGATACCATGTATTTTCTTGACCTCCACTTGTGTCATTACGTGCCAGTAAAAGTGTGCCATCTTCACCATTTTTTTTCTTCAGCATAGTTCACTCTCTCCTCAATTCTGGTGCTTGGAGCTCTGCATTCTGAAGTATAATGCCCAAACTTTTGACAATTATAGCACTATACTTGGGATTTGTCGTACCTTGATCTTGGATTGCCTCTACCTCGCCCTCTGGTTGAGTTTTCCCCTTTGGCATAATTGGAGTTGTTGTTGTTGTTGTTGAAATTCCAACCTCGTCCATGACCACGACCTCTACCTCGTCCTCGACCTCGACCTCTACCTCGGACATAGTGTCTTCTCTCGTTGTCGGAGCTTTCTTCTCTTTTCTTTGGATTAACTTCCATCTTGAGAAGTTGTTCTTCAATTCCTTGCTTCTTTTTTTGTTTTTTTTTTCATAGGCTTGTAACCTTCCTTGAAGTTGCTCGATCGTCATATCCTGCAGATCTCTTGTTTCTTCAATTGTCACAACAATATGGTCAAACTTCGAGTCTACTGATTGAAGTATCTTTTCAATTATCCTTGCCTCTTTTAACTCCTCGTCATTTCTTTTTAACTCATTGAAAACGGTCACAACCCGAGTAAAGTAGTCAGAAATTGACTTTGATACCTTCATGTGTAAAGACTCAAATTCTCCTCGTAATGTTTGGAGACGGACCTTCTTTACTTGCTCCGCTCCTTTGTAAGAGGTCTTTAGTTTCTCCCATACTTCTTTTGAGGAGGTTATACCAGCAATCTTTTTAAAAGCATCTTCATCTAATGATTGAAAGATGAGATACTTTGCTTTATTTTCTTTCTTCTTCAATCTTTTAAATTCTCCTTCTGCGCCGCAGTTAAAGTGGCTTCATTTTCTGGCACAATAAAGCCTTTCTCCACGACATGCCATACGCCATGCGTGCCCAATAGAGCCTTCAAACTTACTTCCCTTTTATTGTGGAACTTGAAATGACATTATACCACCATTTGGCATAACTCACAAATTGAGTGAGAATTTGGAGATTCTGAAAGCACAGATGGATCCGGTACGTCGAAAAACCTTGGGAATGACTCAAGTCAACTTTCGATCAACAGTCAACGCTGGTCAACAGTCAACGTCGGTCAATGGTCAACGTCGGTCAACGGTCAACGCCAGCTTGGTAGTCTTGGTTCAGCCCGGATTGGTTTAGCTCGAGTTGGCTCAGTTCGACTTGATTCGGTTCAGCTCGGCTCGGCTTGGTTCAACTCGGTGAGTCGACTCAACTTCAGAACAGAAAACTTCCGGCGGCAAGTGTGGGCGCGTCCGGTCTCGGATTGGGATGATTTTTGCGGCGTCACGTTCCTCTCGTCGAGATCTTCGATTTGATATGCTATATAACTATATATAGCATCAAACACTAGCTCTGATACCACTTTGTTAGAGAATTAACAAATAAAATACACAAAACACATACTATTTTATTTCTTCAACAACACTCCTCACCAATTACAACTCTTATTTTTTTTCACTCTCTACACCTTAGAGATTTTGCTACTCCACTTGATGATTAAACCAAAGGGGAGAGGGGGGTATTTATACATGAAATAAATTAATCACAACCATTTATTTATTCAACTAATACACAAATCCTCACCATCCATTAAAACCTACCACTCACCTACTTCACCAACCACACCTACTACACCTAACACAAATAATTCAAACTTCACCAATCATACCTACTCATGGAATCTTCCATGAGTTGGGCTTGAATTTATTCATCTTGGATCAAGTTTATGATCCAACAAACCACTCTACGATGCCCAAAAGGCATCTCTTAAAATGTCTTATTTCACCATTTATCTTATTTACTGATTTGTCACTTATTTAAATCACCTAGAAAGATGAATATCACCCTATAAGATATTGCCCAGATGAGATGAACTCCCATATAGTTTATTAAATTAATTGAATTCACCTTGAGTGAATGGATTGAGAATTCCTCTCGATGAAAGCATATTCTATTTGCCATTCAAAAGCATATATGTGTATAGGCATGTATGGTAAACATCCTAAACATGTAACCAAAGCACCACGTGAAATTTAAACTCCCCCAAGTGTCTAAAAAAAAAGTAGAGAACTCCTCCCCGTCAATGGTTTTTCTCTATTTGGTTGATAAGTGTAGATTGCTATGACGAGATGCAAGCCCCCAAGAACACGCAAAAAAGAGTTTGCATAAATTTTGACCTAACTGCTCAAAAGGAATAGCTCTAAAAATTTTCCAAACTGAGAAAAACCATAAACACTATCAGTAAAATAGCCAAATAGTACTACTTACATAAACATCTTAGCTTAAATCAAACTTCAACGAAAGTTCCTGATTAACTCACCAAGTTTAGGTACCTAAAACAAATCAAGAGCAACTTAACCAAACAAATATAAAATAAAGCCCTATAGGAAGTGTTAATATGGAAATCAGTCATTTGTACCACCTTGAGAGGGTTACGATCTCCAAGGGGGGAAATTAGGATCGCTCAAAGGCAAAAACGAAGATCACCAACTGAGAATTGAGGACCCCTCAAAATTAAAAATAAGAAACTCTAGATCGAGACCATGAATTAGTCAAAGGCACTAAGCCAGTAGGGTGAAAATGTAGGGATAAGGCTTATTAATAGAAGAGAATCATGGAAACGAAATAAAAATGGATGAAGAAGTTGACTACCAAACTACCAAGCACACGAAAATAAGGGCACGACCCCTACGACGATTATGCCAGCTGCACCATCATATTATGATCTCCTAAAATACAGGAAATGAAGTCAATAACTCCTGATATTAACCAAAATAAAGGACCTACTCACCTATAAATATGGTACACTATAAATACTTCGTTACTTTCACAAAGAGAGGTAAGGTTCACTAGAACTCCAATTTTATAATTCAACTTGAATTCTCTAGCCACTGACTTTGACTTAAGCATTGGAGTAGGATCATCGGAAATCCTTTTTTCTAACCCTATCTCACTACTTTTTTTTTTAAAGGAATTTCATTAAGCAAAAACAAATTACAAATTGCTTAGCAACCATAGAGGTGGAACAAAACTCCACACTCGAGAATTTGTCATAGAATTTCCTGCCCTCGCAATAGAGTGAGCAACAAAATTCGTAAATTTACGAACAAACGAGAATTTTACTTCTCCTATAGCTAGAGTTAACTCCCGGTAATCCTCAATGATGAGGCCAAAGCCATTGGGTCCATAAAAACCCTCTGTCAGAGCTTGAAAAACTTGAAGGCAGTCCATCTCAACAATAACACATGGAAACTAGTACTCCTTTAGCCAGCTAAGAGCCTCCCGGATACCAAGAGCTGCAACCTCCCTTCCACTATATGTTCCAAACTTGCCAACACATCTTGCAGCAAAAAATCCACCATATGAATTGCGAATGACACAGCCAAGCCTAATCCTTCCCTGAGATGCAAAGACAACAGGGTCTACATTGCACTTAACCCAACTAAACTCAGGCTTTTCCCAGCTCACAGCCCTATGAGCCACTTTATGAACCTCAGCATCTACATAGTACAGTTGCTTCTTAACTGCTTGCCACTGGTAAAGAAACTGCCTAGCTGAATTAAGAACTTGCTGAACAGAGCCATTTTTCTGGTTCCAGATTTTATCATTTCGATGGATCCAAATTTGCCAGCAAATCATCATAGCTATGTTACAATCATCTTCACTGCAGCGTGTAAAAATGTGCTCCAGCCAACCTAAGAAAGAAGTGCAGGTTCCAACAAAACCAACAGGAGAAGAGAACCAACAAGACCTGGCAAAGCTGCACTATATTAAAGCATGCATGACAGTTTCCTCATTGGCGTAACTCCTGACTTTTTGGGGACAACTTGTACAGGACTGACCCATGAACTATCAGAAATTAGGTAAATGATACTTGCGTCTAATAGCTTAAGGACTTCAGTTTTAACAACTTCTTTCATGTTAGAATTTAACCGACGTTGTATTTCCCTAGTAGATTTAGCATTTTCATCAAAGTGAATGTAATGCATGCAGTCTACTGGGTTTATACCTTTTATGTCCGCTATGGTCCATTCTAATGCTCCTTTGTGCTCTTTTAAAACATCCAACAACTTACCTTTTTATTCGTCGTTTAGAGATGATGAGATGATTACCGGTAGAGTACTTTCTTCTCCTAAAAATGCATATTCCAAGGTGTTGGGTACTGGTTTGAGCTCGAGTTTCGGTGGTGATTTTGATGATGGGGTGAGTTTTTTCTCTGATGGTGCTAGTTGTTCAACTCTTGACTTCCATTTATTAGTGTCCATGGATGATGCTAAGTCAAGTAGGGCGTTGACCTCATCAACCAATCTGTCAATATCAAAATCCAAACCAAAGGGAGTTAAACATGTTTGTAAAGGATCATCACTGAGGTTTGAAAGAAAAGTATTATCAACTATTGCTTCTATTAAATCCACATCAATAATTCCATCATCTGCATTGTGAGGTTGTTTGGCAATGTTGAAGATGTTCAGCTCCATAGTCATTTTGCCGAAGGACAACTGCATATTTCCGGTCCTGCATTGAATATGAGCATCCGCAGTTGCCAAGAAAGGTCGGCCTAGAATAATGGGGATGTGCTTTCTTGAATCATGTATTGGTTGAGTGTCAATTACAATGAAATCAATAGGAAAATAAAACTTGTCTACCTGGATTAGCACGTCCTCCACAATACCACGAGGTATTTTCGTGGACCGATCTGCAAGTTGTAACACCACTAGAGTTGGGTGTAATTCTCCAAGTCCAAGTTTCACAAACACTGAAAAGGTAATAGATTTACACTAGCTCCTAAATCCAACAAAGCATTCTCAATTGTATGGTTCCCTATGCTACATGAGATAGTAGGGGAGCCTGGGTCTTTTCATTTCAGAGGAATTTTATGTTGGAGGATAGAACTAACATTTTCTGCTAAAAATGCCTTCTTTTGAACATGAATGTTTCTCTTTTTAGTACAGAGGTCTTTAAAAAACTTGGCATAAGATGGAACTTGCTTTATAGCATCAAGTAAAGGGATGTTAACACTTATCTGTTTGAAGATTTCAAGAATCTCACCTGTGGATTTTCCCTT